>CAUYON010072431.1:0-17341 GCA_963573935.1 Arctocebus calabarensis | reverse complement strand
CAAATATCTTTGTTATAATGTGATTTTTGGTCTTCTGGATATATACCTAGTAGAGGAAGTATAGGCTTGAATGGCAGTTATATTTTTAGATCTCTAACTATTCTCCAAACATCCTTCCAAAGGAATGTATTAGTGTGCATTCCCACCAACAGTGTGGAAGTGTTCCCTTTTCCCCACATCCACACCAACATCTCTGGTTTGGGGATTTTGTGATGTGGGCTAATCTTTCTGGAGTTAGATGATATCTCAAAGTAGTTTTGATTTGCATTTCTCTGATGATTAAGGATGATTAGCATTTTATCATGTGTCTGTAGGCCGTGCACCTGTCTTAGTCAGAGGAGTTTCTCTTCAGATCCCTTACTCACCCTGAGATGGGATCACTTGTTCTTTTCTTGTTAATACGTTTGAGTTCTCTGTGGATTCTGGTTATTAAACCTTTGTCAGAGACATAACCTGCAAATATCTTCTCCCATTCAGAGGGCTGTCTGCTTGCTTTACTAACTGTGTTCTTGGATGTGCAAAAGCTTTTTAGTTTGATAGGTCCCAGTAGTGTATTTTTAATGCTGCTTCAATTGCCTGGGGTGGGGTGGGGGGGTCCTGCTCATAAAATATTCACCCAGGCTAATTCCTTCAAGAGTTTTCCCTGCACTTTCTTCTAGTATTTTTATAGTCTCATGTCTTAAGTTTAAATTTTTAATCCAGTGAGAGTCTATCTTAGTTAATGGTGAAAGGTGTGGGTCCAGGTTCAGTCTTCTACAACTCACCAGCCAGGTCACCCAGCACCATTTGTTAAATAGAGAATCTTTTCCTCACTGAATGTTTTTAATTGGCTTGTCAAAACCAAATAACAGTAAATAGCTGGGTACATCTCTTGGTTCCCTATTTTGTTCCATACATCTACCAGTCTGTTTCTGTGCCAGTACCATGCTGTTTTGATCAATATCTCTTTATAGTATAGTCTAAGGTCTGGTAGCATAATTCCTCTTGCTTTGTTTTTATTTCTGAGTAATGTCTTGGCTATTTGAGTTTTTTCTGATTCCATGGGTAGTATAGACACTGACAATGTTGATTCTTCACAGCCATGAGCATGTTATATTTTTCCATTTGTTAACATCTTCAGCTAAATAGAAGCTTTTTCTTAGAGCTTCATAGTTCTCTTTATAGAGATCTTTCATGTCACTTGTCAGGTAAACTCCCAAATATTTCATCTTCTTTGGCACTACTGTAAATGGAATAGAGTGCTTGATTGTTTTTTCAGCTTGGCTGTTGTTGGTATATATAAAGGCTACAGATTTATGGGTGTTGATTTTGCAACCTGAAAAACTGCTGTATTCCTTGATCACTTCTAAGAGTTTTGTAGTAGAATCCATGCAAAAATATTCAACAAGATCCTAGAAAACAGAATCCAGCAACACATCAAACAAATTATACACCATAACCAAGTGGGTTTTATCCCAGGGTCTCAAGGTTGGTTCAATATATATAAATCTATAAATATAATTCAGCACATAAAACAAATTAAAAAACAAAGACCATATGATTCTCTCAATTGATGCAGAAAAATCTTATATTATCAAATATCAAGCATCACTTCATAATCAGAACACTTAAGAAAATTGATACAGAAGGGACATTTCTTAAACTAATAGAGGCCATCTATAGCAAACCTACAGCCAATATCTTCTTGAATGGAGTTAAATTGAAATCATTTCCACTCAGATCAGGAACCAGGCAAGGTTGCCCATTGTTTCCACTGCTCTTTAACTTATAATGGAAGTTTTAGCCATTGCAATTAGGGAAGAAAAGGCAATCAAACTTATCCATATAGGGTCAGAAGAGATCAAACTTTCACTCTTTGCAGATGATATGATTATATATCTGGAAAATGCCACTACCAAATTTTAAAAAGTTTTTTATTTTCTTTATTACCAGCACAATGTTTTTCTGTATCATTATTTTTTTTAAATCTTAATTTCTTGGTTAGATACAGTGATCCAAAGATCTGATTATAATCCACCTATTAGTCATACATTTTTGTTATAACCCAATCAACAATTTTCCATTTTTCTTAAACTCAGTTGTAAACTAATGAGAAGGTAAGGTATTTATATATTTTTTCACGAACAGGTTCAAACCTCTCTGAAATTCTCCACTTTTAAAAAAGTATTAAAATATGACTTTTAGCATGTGGCACGTTTTTTCAGTGAAAAACCTTCAAATAAGCTATAAACATTTCAAAACACCTAGGAGGTGTTCAAAACATATTAGGGGGTACACATGAAATAGTTAAAAGACATGAACAGAAACTTTTCAAATGAAGATATAGTAATGGCCATCAAATTGATGAAAAAGTGCCCAATTTCTTTAATTGTTGTAAAGGCAAATTGAGACCATAATGAGACAGCACCTACCTCCCATGAGAACAGCTTATATTAAAAAGTCCCACAGCAACAGATGTTGTCATGAGCAGAGAGAAAGGAACTCTTACACACTGTTGGTGGGACTGCAAACCAGTGCAACCTGCAAGGAAAATTGTACAGAGATACTTCAAAGAACTTGGAGTAGACCTACCATTTGATCCAGCAATCCCACTGCCAGGTATGTACCCAAAGGAAAAAGATTTTATAAAAAAAACATCTGTACTTGAATGTTTATAGCAGCACAATGCACAGTTGCAAAGATGTGGAAACAACCAAGTGCCCACCAATACATCCATGGATTAATAAAATGTGGTATATGCATACCACAGAATACTACTCAGCCTTTAAAACTGGCAATCTTTTGTGACAACCTGGATGGAACTAGAAACCATTCTTCTAAGTAAAACATCACAAGAATCAAGAAACAAACTCATGTACTCAATATCAAGTTTGAAGTAATTGATCAATACTTCAGTACACACAGGAAAGAAAATCTCAATGAAAATCAATCTGGGAGGAGACAGGAGGTAGAGATGAGTAAATTCACACCTCTTAGGTGCAGTGCACAGTATCTGTGTCAAGGGCACACTTATAACTCTGACTGAACCTATATAAAAACCACAGTATGTAAAGCATTACCAATATTTTAAATGAAAAGATGGGAGGAATGCAGAAAAGGCTTAAGCTTTTGTGCTACAAACAAAATTATGATGGTTATCTTGAAGAAAAATACTCATGAAATTTTTGAGAAGCAGTTTAACTCCTCATTTCTTTTATGGTATGCCATTTGTACTTAAAAGTTCAAAAAAAGAGACAAATTATGTATCTTCAGAGTTAGGAATTTGGAAAATATCATAAAAATGAAAAACAAAGAGTCTTTCATTTATAGAAAAATGATCAATAGCATTTGTTGCCAATGATCAATTTAGACTTTCAAGGGAAAATTTGAATTTTGGAAACGTAAATTGATATTACATAATTATATTTGGTAAAAAGATCCACTCAAAGTGTAAAATAAGCTAATGGGCTATAGTATAACAGAGTAAGAAAAATTTATTGATTTGAGTTCAGATTCTCCACACACCAACATTTAATAAACTACTACTTATTGAGTTTTGATGTATTATCAAAAAAGAATATGTACAATTATCTGAAAAGACCCATTAGAATTCTTCTCATTTTGGACCACGCCTGTGGCTCAAAGGAGTAGGGCACCAGCCCCTTATGCCAGAGGTAGTGGGTTCAATCCCAGCCCCTGCCAAAAACTGTCAAAAAAAAAAAAAAAAAAGAATTCTTCTCATTTTTATAGCTACCTATCTGTCTAAGGCCATATTTTCTTCATATATTTTTAAAAACAACGTATAAAACATATTAAACTTAGAAGCAGATATGAGAATACAGCTATCTTTCATTAAGCCAAACAGAAACAGACTAGACTCACAGAGGTTCTCAGAGACTATTTATTGAATTGATTAGCTTGTTAAGATAAACTGGAAGACCTATCAAAATTATTTTCTTGTGAACAGCTATAGAAATTCAACTGATTTAAGGAGCTCAATGTGAGTCTCGTATTTTCCAAGAAGAAAAATTGATTCTATCCCCATGGACATCATGTTGTTGCAATTTACTCAAGATCCCTAGGTATTAGCAGCCCAGTACCAGTGAGGCCAGATGAACAATCCAGCTCATCCAGCACCACCTGCATCCTTTAGCACCTCAGCACATCCTCTTCAGGGTCCTGAACTTCCTCCACCCCACTGGTGTTTCTGAAATTATCATTGTGTTTTTCATTTATGTTTGTGAATCAGTTAAGTCCTCTAGGAGCGTCTTTGTCCAAGTACAGGTAGCTCACACTGCAGCTAATGTTGTTAATTCTGCCTCTCAGGACACTCAAAGCCACAAGGGCTTCATGTCATTACCATCAAATTTGCATCAGTCACCACTCCTTGGAGAACTTTCAAAGAATATCCTTTTTCTAGGAAACAGGCATATAGTGAGCATCTCAGCTGGGATTATGAGCTATGATGCAGCAAAGAGTCCTGTTGCCCATTCAAGACCACAGGAGGAAAAGAAAAGGTATGAAGGTGGCTTCCAGGTGAAACTGGACACCGGTGGACTCCAGGTATGAGGTCTAGTTTAGCACTTGCCCAGGAAGTGGCAACCAGGAGGAACCTGGAAGATGATGGGGGGTGTTTAGTTAGCTAACAATGTGGTTTGTGAAAATGTTCCATTGACATAAAATTTGTCAAGAAAATATGTGATTCCCATGACTTCAAGATGTCCCCAAAGTGTCTCCAAAACCAGTTAGAAAGCATGTGGCTCAAAGACCTGATGCTTCTCCCTTGTCAAGGCTTAGCTGAGAGAAGATTCATTCTCCTTAACCCTGATTTTCATCAAAAGATAATAAAACAATAACTTTAATGAGCAACTCCTCCCAGAAAAGAGAGTTAGTCCTAAGTCAATGGAAAATAATTTCAGAGGCAGGTTTGAGGTAGGCAATAATTTCACAACTCCCAACAGCTGAAAATAGCTGCCAACTCCATTTACTCAGAGATCCATATTTCATCTGAAGCCTAAACTATTTTCTCTTATTTTTTCCTACTCTCAATTATCTTTGTTTTAAAAATCACACTGGAGGAAAAGAATCTTCTAAAACTTGAGAATCTCATAAAATATCCTTCCAGTACTTATGAGCTGCTAAACTCCGTCTCTCAAAATGTCTGGGCATGCTTTTGGATAATAAACTTATTTGAATAGTTCAATAAACACAACATTCACTGTGAAAGTAAGTATGACTCTGAAAGTATTTTATAACAATGAAAAATTATTTTAAATTATCATTGCTGGAATTTACTTATATGAGTGTGGAAAAGTATGATTTGATTGGACGTAACCTTCAGAAGTAAGTTAAAAGAGATTGTGATCAAACTTTAGTGAGATTGTATGAATAAAAGAAGGTAGAATAAAGCAAAATGCATGTATAAAAAGTATTTATGTCAGTACAATAGTTATAAATGATATCATGGCAGGTGTGCATGTTTCATAAAAAATGGTAATTCTCAATTGTCATCTTTGTAGTATCTAAGCAATTTATTATTAGTGGGAAAATCATTTGTAGTTGTCATTAAAGTGGCCATTTGTGATTTCCACAGATAACAGAGAAATGGATATCATACAGCTGAGTAGAATGCTAATGGGGGCATGTGGAGATTTCCTGCATATCTCAATTACCAGAATGGAACATCTAAAGCACATTGTGCACATAGGTGGAGATAAAGATAGAAGAAAATCTTCACATCTTCCTCAGAATTGTCTTCAACTTCAATCTATCCCTCTCCTCAACAAAGAAGCCTGTGAATGCTGTCTGGGTATATGCAGGCAGAATGTAGTAGGGTAGAGTAAAAAGCAAAGTTAAATGGATGCAATACTGAGAGCAAGGAAGAGGCCACATGGGGCAATAATGATAAGGGTAGATCCAACCTCGATGAGGTAGAGAAGGCTCCAGTTCAGAGGACATGCACTTGCTGGCTTGGATCAAGTCTAGATTACATTTTCTTTGACCTGAATAACAGGAAGGAGTTTCGGGATACCCCAGTTCATGGATAGCAAGTAAATCTATTCTGGTATGCTAACGTCATTTGATAGATATGCCTAGCATACTGTGTTTGAAGTGATTTTGAGGCTAAATTTTGGCTGTTGGGGGAGAGAAGGTTATAATTCATAAACAATATCTGCCATGGGCGTAACCAGGGACCTTGTAACCTCAGGGGGGTGAGTGTGACATTCACCCCCCTGCTCCCCATGTGTGTTGGCATCCTGCCAAATGTGTGACTACCTCTTCCTTCTACATTCACAGTTTTAAAGCCACATTGGTCCCTGGTGGTGTTGCCTGCTGTATGAGATTAGAGGATACTAGGGATTCAAGTTTCCTTGTTCTCAAAACCTTCTTCATTGATCCTGTTCTGAGAATAACTTTCTTAAAACTCTCCCAGAGATGCCTTACATCAGGCTCTGTATTCTCTCAAATGAATGATAAAGATAGAAAAAAAACATGAAAGATAGAAGATAAGGCATGATTCTTCCCCAGGAAACTGAAATCTTCATAATAGTTCAAATGAAAAGACATTCAAATAGCTTCCTTATCTCTTCCCTTACCTTGACCAGCCCCCAGAATGTGAATAGTTTTCCAGGAAATCCACCTTAGAAATTGATTGTTCTCCCTATGTTGCATTTTAATGTAATTGGTTGCTTCCCACCATTTGTTTCGGGGTGGTGACATAGCCCTGGAGGACAAGGATGATGAAGTGAATGTGGAGGGAGAGAGGGCACAAATGAAGAACACTGCCAGCAGTACTTTTTCTTATTTATGTTGACAACTCTAAGCAAAACATAAAAATATATTTAGGGAGATGACAGCTTTGCTGCTTCTTGATCACAAACCAGCTCTCAGGAGTTCCCTTTTGATAGCAGATTAAAAAGGGCTGCACCTTGATAAAACAAGGTAAGGAAAAAAGAAAAGAGAAAAATTGGGCAAAGATCAATATGGCTGTGGGTGCCTTGGGGCAGAGGTGGGTAACTTTTTCCTATCCAAAAATTAGAATGATAGAAAGATAAGAGGTCTGTAGACTTGTCTTCCAGAATTAGGATTTATATCTGGTAAATAAAATACTGTGTCTTTAACTTACCTCTTATTGAAATAAGAGAGGAAAAATAGTGTATGAAAATGTTTGAGGTATTACTTATTCCTGTGTTTAGAAGTAATTACAACTTACAAATGAGTCCCTGTTAGAATAAGGAACCATAAGTGATACAGTGATGAGCAAGACATAGTCCCTGCTCTCAAGAAAATTGCTTCAGTATAACCACAAGTTCTTTGGAAGTTAGGTTGAAACTTGTATTGCCTTTTTCACAGAATTTGTGTTAAATATGGAAGTTGGTTTTCAGTTCCCAATTCCTTTTTTTCCTGGACTATTATTCTGCTGTTGTCTAAATTTGAGTCCCCCCACAACCAAATTCTTATGTTCAAATCCTAATGCCCAGAGTGCTGGTATTGGAAGCTGGGGCCTTTGGAAGGAGATTAGGTCATGAGGGTGGAGCCCTCATGAACAAGATTAATGGCCTAATAAGAGAGCTCAAAGAGCTACCCTGTCCCCACTACTGTGTAGAGAAGAATACAACTAGCAGGTGCCATTTCTATCAGTCAGGTCCTCATCACTGAGGCCCTTGTAATAGCTCAAGAGAAGTGACAAACAAGTGGCTTCTTTATCTCTTCCTGTCTCTTGACCAGTTCCAAGAATGTGAACAGTATCAATCATCTGGTGCCTTAATTTTGGACTTCTCAGCTTCCAGAACTGTGAGAAGTAAATTTCTTCTATTTATGAGCTACCTTATCTATGTTATTTTGCTATAGCAGCCAAACAGAGATATGTTCCAATGAGAATATTTCAACTTTCACTTCACTGTGTTTATATTATTATTATTATTTATGAGGCAAAAATGTATTTTGAGATCTAATCTAGGATATTAAAAGAACTTTTCTGAATTAATCCATTCAAAATATCTTACTTGTCTGGTACCAAGCCACTTTAAAAGTACAGAGAGCTAGAGATGGGGAAGAAGCAGAAGGTTCTTTACCCATAGAGAGGATGATCTTCACTCTATATGTGAGCACCCGGTGATGCTGGCTCTGCTTCTGGCTGAAGGCATCTCGCCATTACTTTGCATAAATTTCTCTTATTCCTTCCTTGCTATAAAAGCCCAGCTGGTATATTTGTACAGCATGGAATATTATGCAGCCTTACGGAAAGATGGAGACTTTACCTCTTTCATGTTTACATGGATGGAGCTGAATATATTCTTCTTAGCAAAGTATCTCAAGAATGGCAGAAAAAGTATCCAATGTACTCAGCCCTTCTATGAAACTAATTTATAGCTTTCATATGAAGTCTATAACCCAATTATAGCACAAGAATACGGGGAAAGGGGCAAGGGAGAGGAGGGGATAAGGGAGGATGGGTGGAGAGAGGGTAAATGGTGGGATCACACTTATGGTGCATCTTAGAAGGATATAGGTGAAACTTACTGAATGCAGAATATAAAGGTCTTAACACAATAACTAAGGAAATGCCATGAATGCTATGTTAACCAGTTTGATGAAAATATTTCAGATTGTATATGAAACCAGCACATTGTACCCCATGAGTGCATTAATGTACACAAATATAATTTAATTTTAAAAAATTAAAAAAAAAAAGCCCAGCTGGTACACCTAACCTGATGAGCTTTGAGGGAATATGCAATTTTACATAAATACCCATCCCCATGTAGTACTATGCTCCTTCCACCTGCTGTGCACCCTCTACCCTCCCTTATCTCTAGTCCTGGTTTATCTCTCCTTGTCGCAGCTTTTTTCCCCAGCTGACTCTTAAATCTGAACAATCAGTCTCCACAGATCTACTTTTACCCACCTTAGCTTGCCTTGGCTGTGGTTGAGGCATTTTCTTTGATACATGATTCACCCTGTCGTAATTATCCTCCTACCAACCTGCACCTGTTACCATCCTTGGTAACAGAAGCGAAGAGAAAATACTCCAATGAGGAGTATGAAGAGAGGGGCAGTGGCATATTTATGAGCTTCAGTTAATTTTTATTAATTCTACACTTGCTAAAGTTCTTTCTCTAATTCAGACCACCTGCCCCCCACAGACCCTGCCAGTTGAAAAGGCACATTTTGCACGATATGGGGCCACTGCAGCAAGGCAGATTTTCAGAACTCTAATCTCCTCAATCATAATTGGCAAATTTGCAAACTATGTGAAATCCGTGATTGGCACAGTCAACTCCATTTTTGGCCACTGTCTTCTACCTTGGTACTTATGTGACTGTCCAGGACTACTGCCCTTGTGGCCACTTTGTTCTGCTTTCATAGTATTCAGGATGATTTAACAAAGAAGGTGACCTGGGCAGCCAAGGGCTAACCTTCAAGCAAGGATTTAATTATAGAAAAAAGGGTATGGTATTTGCCTAGGATTTCAAGGACCTCAAGTACTATTCTCCTTTCTGGGACTATTTTGTTATTTTCATTATGGTACTTCCTCTTTTTTTTCTTCTTGTTGACTGGAAGCTTAACCTTTATGCCCAGGATTACCACCTCTTGTCTCTGAATATCTTGTCTTTAGTCTTTCCTGTTTTTTTCTTTAACAATTCTGTTCAACCTATTTAGCCAGGGACTAATTACTATATTTCTGGTTTTGACTAGGTCTCTAGCCTCCATTTCTGACAACTATTCTGCATGGTACATTGGTTTTGGACACCACCTCAGAATCATAATTGACACAGGGAAAACATCCATCATGATTCACCTAAGCCATTTCTCTCCAACAAACCTGTGTTATTATTGCTCTGATATTGCTCATGCATTATCAACTCTTTGCTCCTTTAACTACTAAAGTATTTAATGACCTGATACTAGATGATAATAGTAAT
Organism: Arctocebus calabarensis; assembly: GCA_963573935.1. Lineage (NCBI taxonomy): Eukaryota > Metazoa > Chordata > Mammalia > Primates > Lorisidae > Arctocebus > Arctocebus calabarensis. Next base: position 7,436 of record CAUYON010072431.1, on the reverse strand, counting down.
GTGAATATCCACAATGAGCTTTTCAATATATCATACCATATATCAAAGAAATGATTGTCTAAAAATGAAAAACCAGGAACCAAATCAAAAACCATGAGGGATTACAAACACGATCTTTGTGTGGAATGGGCTGCGCACCTGAATCCTCTGCCCTCTCTCTTACGTATTTTCCTCTACTCACTTCTTAGATAATTAATTTGACCTCAATTCTTCTCTCAAGATATGGGATAAACTGAGAGCACACGTGAGCAGTATTCACTTTCTTGGGAATAGTGTGATAACATCACAGATGTTCAAACAAGAACTAAAATCAAATATACAAGTGAAAAGCCTAATGAAAACTTTTTAAAAATATGTTTTAAATGCCCAGAGATCTTTATTATGGAGCTTAAAACAAAGCTTGAAATAAACAGCGAAGCATGGATTCTTGACTTTGAAACATAAGACTTAAACTGTGAAAGTATAAAATTCTACCAAGTTAATTTGTAGATTTAATGTAATTTTAACAAACAAAATTATTTAACTTTATATAAAGAGTCTAAATTTTATATGAGTAAACACAACTAGCTAAGGCTATTTTTAGAAAAGAAGAACGAACTTTGTCTGATTGCAAACCATGTAATAATTTCTTAATAATTTTAAGGAGAATGGTGTTGGCACAAGATTCAACCAGCAAATCAGAAAAAAAACAAAGAGTACCCCCCGACAGGTAAAGGAGGTTGATAGTAAGAATTAACACACAGTGTGTGGTTTGGTATGGGTGAGGAATAGGTAAACTGCCCATTTTACCTGCCATAATACCCAGGTAGATTAGAAGTTAATAAGGAAACTGTATTTAAACCAGGGGAAAAAAAGAAAATCAATGATTATTTGATCTAAAAATAGGGAAGAACTATCTAAGCATAAAATCAATGAAAGGAATCATAGCCAGAAAAGTAATCAATAAAATATGCCTAAAAATGGAAAGTTCTGTGTTATGTGTGACATTTAAAGATAAATGACACTCTCGGAAAATATTTGAAGCATTCATTACAAATGATAGGCACTATCAATCTATAATATATTCATATAAAGTGAATAAATGAAAAAAATCCTTAAACCCTTAAAAGAAAAAATGGTCAAAATGACACTACAAGCACTTCTTAGAAAAAGAAATGCAAATATCTAATAAGTGTATAAAAATGCTCATCTCCATCAATAATCCAAGAAACATGTGTTAAAGAACAATAGAGAACCATTTTCTACCCTTAAAGTGCTAAAACAAAAAAGAAATTTCTCATTCACTATCTTATTGTGAAAATTAGTAAAGTCTTTGATAGAAAAGTCTACCATCATATTCAGAATCCTAGAACACGTGTTATCTGTTGATATATTGACTCTTGGAGACCTGTCCCACAATAATAATTGGATAAATGCTCAATTTATTATATTATAGAAGATTTAAAATTATACATATGTACAATTAAAGCATTATATATAGTCACTAAATCATGTTTGTAAAGAATATTTAATTATACACAAAAGTGCTCATAAAGTATCAAATGAAAATAAACATGATATAAAATTGGACAGCAAGGTATAATAAAAGTTTTTCCACTACAAAATAATATTTAACTACAGTTCTATATTCAGGACACTTTCGTTTCCATTAGCCATTTCATCCTTTTGGTAGGAAGAGAGAAGTAACATTTGTTTTCTTGGGTTGATAAGGAGGTACATTCTAAGCTGAAGTTTTATGATCCTAGCCTCTGTACCTTTTCCCCTAAGCTTGGTACTATATACATAGAGCTATATAAAATGATTACAGGGCAGGGTTTGTCAATTTTCTGGAACTTTTTCTAACTTCTTCATGCCATTAAACAAAGTCGTATATTTTTTGAGTAAATAGTACTCAGAGTCTTTGGGCACAGGGACATACTGGTGAACAAGAAAGAGAAGTTTTGCATCTTTGGAATGTAAAAAGGAAGGCAAGAGATAGACCAAAAACAAATACACAAATGAACAAAGTACTTAATAAGTGCTATGAAGAAAATCAACAGAGTACCTAAAGAATCAGAGTTTGTGGAGTGACAGGAGCAGGGCCTTTATTCAAGCAAGAGGCCAAGGAAGACTTCCAGAAGGAGGTGACACGTGAAAGAAGACAGCTATGGGAAGATCTGGGAAAGAGACTTCCTGGTAAAAGAGAGAGCATGTTAGAAGGACCTGAAGCAAGAATGAGCTAAGAGAAACCCAGCAAGGTTGGAGCCTGGTATATATGAGGAGGAATGGTGTGAGACATTGATAGAGTGATGCTAAAGTCAGATTATTTACAGGTATGCAGGCATAGCCTTAATTCAGGACTAGTATTCATCCTAATGAAGGCATTAAGAAGTCAACTTACACTGACTGGTTACTCAAATGAGTAGAATTTTTATAGAGAGGAAGGGCATAGCCTCAACTATAGTAATAAGATCTTGACATAAAGCAGATGTATAGGGTGACTATATGATACAAGAATGCTTTTATTCTTTCAATTACCCCAGGACTGGGGCTCAACTAACTTTTGCCAATAGCACTTTTATTTCAACTAACTCTTTAGGGAAATTCAAGTATAATCACTGTGAAGCTCATTTTTAGAACCCCACTCTTGTCTTTATCATACTATCTTATGTGTAATGGAGTGAGGAACTCAGAAAATTGATGCCCTATCTCATTCAAAAGTATGAAATACCATTCACACTTTGTACAACTTATTAAAATTAATGATCAAAAGTTTAGTAATGAAAGACAAACAACACTGTCCAGTCCTAAGAGTCATGTGAGGCCAATAATGAGTGCAACTGAACTAATAATGAACTTGAGAACAGTGAAATATTTACTGTGAAATAGAAAGTGCAAGTCTGAAACCTTAGCAATGCAACATAAATGAACAAAAAAATATGTTAGATTTCAATGCTTGGTCAATTTAATTTTATTGCTACTAAGCCCATCCCTTCCTTGTGAGCTGACTGCAGCATAAATGGGTATTTATGACATTCTATAACTATTCAGAGTTCAATGTTAAGAAAACATCTAAAATGCTTTTCATTTATTTATTTTGAATTAGGTAAAGTTGAATACCTACAGCAAAAAGAAACCAGGCTCTCTGTTGTGATTTTTTTTGTTTTGTTTTCTTTCAAATGTAAGAACACAAAAGGAGGCGGAGAGGGAAAGGAGAAAGAGGTCCAGGAAGCAGAGAAATCATTTAGAAAGTTAAGGATTGGCTCTTTTTTACTCAACTCATATATCATGACCTATATTCAAGCATTCCAAATCTTTTTAACTCTTTTGTTCCTGAACCTTCCGAACTGCCCACATACAGATATCCAATGCAGGACTAAATCAGCTATTTGCTTTCTCTACTTGTCTTGCAGCCCGCTATTAGTTAGTGACCCAACAAACATCACCAATTCAGGAGCTTCAACCTTTGTTGGGCTCCTAATGCTGCAAGGAAGCCTGAACTTTCCCCATCAGCATCTTGTCTATCCCTATTGTCTTCATTATTTCCTGCAAGACCTGTGCTCAGCATTCTGTTCCACACTTAGCAGATGCTTTTCAATGCCTTTCTTCCTTCGCAACAGAAAACAGGAGTTTTCCTGAGGGTTTCCTTAATGTTTTTTCTCCTTTACTCTTTTCTTCTACTCCAGAATCCACTTAAAGAGATCTTTTAATTTTATCTCTTTGAATCTCCTGCATCTAATCCTTTTTCTCCAATGGTGTTATCCTATTTTAGGCCAATATTCTTCAGTTGCTTCTCAGCACTTGCTATCATGTGTTCACTTGGCAAATATTCAAAATGCTACTATATGCACACTCTTAAGATGGGAAAAATGACCACATATATGTAGGTTGATGGGAACGATCCATGGAAAACAGAAAATACCTTGAGAGAGAAAGGGAGGAGTGCTTTGAAATGGCATCTGGTGACCACATGGAGGGACTAGCATGAGATAGGAAAACAGCAAGCTCACGCTGGTGCCAGGCAGTGCATCTCAGAACACACAGATGCCAGAGGTGGGTAAAGGAAGTACTAGGAGTCTGTGGAGGTTTCCTCTTGTTGTTTCCATTTTCTTGGTGAAGTAGGAAGCAAAGTTGACCAACTAAGTATGAGATTGGTGAGGAAGTGTCAATTTGTGGGAAGCAGAGAAGTGATGAAATAGTATCTAGGGAAGTGGAACCCATTCCTGGTAATAAGATAAAATGAGATCTGTCAGTGAAACTTTGTTTTGGGTCTCTCCTAATACCTGGTTTACTCCATTGCTTACTTTGTTCATAGAGCTGCATGCCAGGATGGCATATGCCATATATGACAGGCACCCCTTCCCCACCCTGCCTCTCGTCAGGCCCCTCCTCTAATTCCCTTTCCACACAGGTGTCAGAGACAGTGCTGTGAAAACAATACTTACCTTCTTACAATGGTTTTTCATGGTCCTCAGGATACAAGGAAAACCCTTTGTCTCAGAGCAGAAAGGTTTTATGGTCTGGTCTTTAGTTAGGACTCAAATTGGCACCCATCTATAACATTTACCCCTCATGCTCCATGCTGTAGGGTGTGGGGGTGTAGTGGGGTGGAATTTTCATCTTAAAGTATGGCCAATACATTTTACAGTCATTGTAATTCTTTGTTGGAGGCTATCTTTGAGACACTATGTATTTTTCTAAATATTCTGTTTCCATGCATTGCTAAGAAAGTTTGAAGATAGTTCAGGCTTACAAATTGTTCTGCAAGCACAGAACATAATTGTGAAGAGTTTTCAGGGGTGAAATGGTTAAGAATCAGAGATAGAAGAAAAGTCTGACAAACTAGGACCCTTATACCTGGAGCTGACCCCATTTGAGAACATTCTCTCCACACTGTTTCCAGGAAACTTAGTAAAGTTAAACAACTGCAAAAATTCTTAGAAAAGTTAGTTGGCCATTATGATCAAGTCATGGTGCAATCTATCTATTCATCGCAGTTTGCCAGGAGCTGAGAGATCATGCCTAGCTAGGTGCCTTGAAATGCTGATCAGGCTCTGCAGCTCCTTGCAAACTGGCTGCACACTTCTTGAACTCCAGCGAGAATACAAGTCTATACAAATTATAGGCTAAACTGTGTATCACAGAAAAGTACTAAAGTTACTGAAACGTCAGTTCAGAACTCCTGAGGAGGAGCAATGAAGGTTGCAAGCATCCTACAGAGGTGATGGATGAAATGCAGAAAAGCATCTGCATTTGGATAAAATGCAGAAAAGCATCTAACCCAGGAGGCACGGCTAGAAGAGGGCTGGATTGAGTCGCGCCCCCTGCTGGTGGTGGACTCGACATTCAGAAAAGGAGGAAGGCCAAGGAAGGATGCCTCTGGAGCTGGGCAGTGAGCGCAGTTCTGCACCGATCAGTGGCTTAAGTTCGACAAACTCCTGAGTATATGATAGAATGGCCCAACTGAAAAGCTGTTGCTTCATCGCTACTTCCTTGCTGCCTCTTGCCTTTCTCAGAACAAACCACCTCACACAATACCACCACAAAAACTACAACAACACAAAACAGAATATTTTGTACCCTTAGGATTGGCAGCCATGAGGACAAACATTTATGAAAATGTGCCTAACTGAAGAGTTGTTTTCCATAAAGAACCAGAGATTAAAAATAAATGACAGCAGGCCACAGAGCGTGTCCGTGTGTGCTGTGCTCATGCATGGGTGGTGTGTGGTCCTGTGTGATATACGTGCATAGGTGTACTGTATACGTGTATGTGTGTATGATGTGGGCCTGTGTGGTGTGCTGTAGTGTGTATGTGTATCTGTGTGTGCAGTGCGTAGGATGGGCATGTGTGGGATGTGGGTGTGCTTGTCTGTGTGTGTGCACCTGCCGGGCTAGTGCCCTTAGTGAGCATCCTCTCTTTTGCGTGAATGAGGTTTAGGGCACAGCCCCTGCTTCCTTTTCTGCTTCTCCACGTGTGTCCCCAATGTGCCCTGCCTCCCATCAACTGGGACCCTCCTTACCAGGACTGCTTTTCTTCCCAGTCAGAGGAAGGAGGGGACCACACTCCAGGGAAGGGTGGAAAGGCCAAAGCAAGACTTTGATGGATCACTTTGCAAGAGAGACCCAGCGCTCCCAGATTAGAGAGGCTGCAACTCTGCGCCTGTGCCTCCAACCCGGGAGGTGTTCTGATGAGATAATTTTTTTCATTAACCTTGATAACTCTCTGCTGATATACGGATCTGTTTGCACTAACACAAAAGTTTTTGTTGTTGTTGTTGTTGTTGTTTTTTAATCTTTTCCGTCTTCTACACCTTGTATGGAGGAGAATCCAGAGCCCGTTAGCAGCCAGCAGCTGCCTGGCTATTGAGTAGCCTGGATGCCAGCTTCTAGGAGCCGCTGGCTGACCTGTAGGGAGGAGCTCAGCAAGTCCCTGTCTGTCCTCAGCAACCTGAGGCTCTAAACAAATATAGAACAAGCGTGCAATGAACAGTTTAGAGATGTAAGAAAAGACAGGAAACGTGGGGTGGGTCAGGGGGTGGAGCTCATATGCTCCCACTCCAACTTCAGTGAAACTCAGCTACTTGCTGCTGCCATTAGGATCCCCCTCTTCTTCCAGACATTCTTGCCTCCACCTGAGCAATCCCTGGGCTGCCTAGTAGCATGGTAAATCCACAACTTTTATTTGGGGGGTGTCTTTCCCAGTGCACTTTCTCTTCCTTCAATTAAAATGAATTTTTATATCAAATACATCTTCTTTTGTGGTATTTATTACAAAGAATCCTACCTTTTGGTGGGGTCTACTTCCCTGGTAAGTGATGAGAACTTTGAGAACAGAGGCTAACATTTTCCTCTGTGTTTACGCAGCATTAATAAAGTGTTTGGCAATAGTATGACTTTGAAAATGTCAGATACAAATTAGAAAAGCCATGAAATTAGAAAGTACTTTGAATGCCTCATGGAACCAGGGTTTTTTTATTTTTATTTTTTTTGTAGAGACAGACTCTCACTTTATTGCCTTCCGTAGAGTGCGGTGGCATCATACAGCTCACAGCAACCTCCAACTCCTGGGCTTAGGTGATTCTCCAGCCTCAGCCTCCCTCATGGAGTCTAGTTTTAAAGAGAATGTCATTAAGGTAAGTTGCATTGTCGTCATTCAGATCTAATGATGAGCCTGTAACACAGAGCATCCTAAGCATCTTGGTGGAGCTTCATAGTGGACAGAAGCCAGAGCAAGTCAATGTTTTGAGGACCTTAGTCTATTATCATGAATAATGGTAAAAATGGGACTAAAGAATTTAACATATTAACAAAAAATTTTTTTAATAATTTTATTAAATCATAATTGTGTACATTGGTGCAATCATAGGGCAGAATGTGCTTCATATACAATCAGAAATATTTTGATCATACTGTTAGAGATAGCCTTCATGGCATTTTCTTGATCACTATATAAA
>CAUYON010072427.1:0-33697 GCA_963573935.1 Arctocebus calabarensis | reverse complement strand
TTATTTATTTTTTTTTTTTTTGAGCGAGCCTCAGGCTGTCACCTGGATAGAGTGCTGTGGCATCATAGCTCACAGCAACCTCCAATTCCTGGGCTCAAGCGAGTCTCCTGCCTCCACCTCCCAAGTAGCTGGGACTACAGGTGCCCGCCACAATGCCCGGCCATTTTTTGGTTGCAGCCATCATTGTTGTTTGGCGGGCCTGGGCTGGATTCGAACCCGTCAGCTCAGGTGTCAAAGGCGCCGAGCCTGTTTTGGCCCCTTTTAAAGGTTGTTATTCAGTAGAGGAGATTGTTCTGTGTTTCAAAAACCAAATGTATTACTGGAACAGGAATTTTCTAACATTTTTGTAAACTGTTACCTAAGGTTGAGACAAGTTTTTAAGATAGCAAGGCTAGACAGAGTTTGTATGAGATCCAGCATCAGCCTTTAGCGCATAAGTTTGTTTTAAAATTTTATGAAATGAAACCCATTAGAAATGTCTCTGGCTAGTACAGGACTCATTCTTTTATTTATTTATTTATTTATTTATTTTTTGAGACAAAGTGTCACTTTGCCACCCTGAGTAGAGTGCCATGGTGTCACAGCCCACAGCAACCTCAAACTCTTGGGCTCAAGCCATTCTCTTGCCTCAACCTCTTGAGTAGCTGGGACTATAGGCGCCCACCACAATGCCTGGCTACTTTTAGAGACAGGATCTCACTCTTGTTCAGGCTCATCTTGAACCTGTGAGCTCAGGCAATCCACCCACCTCGGCCTCCCAGAGTGCTAAGGTTACAGGCATGAGCCACTGCACCTACCATACAGCGCTCATTCTTGCAGTGTTTCTTTAGATGTGGAGATCCTGGTCTGGAGAGAGGACAGATGAACTATTTCCAACCTCATAGTCTCCATAGAAGTTGTATTGGGAAGGGTATAAGCCAAGACTTTGCATATGTTCCCGTAGTGCTTTTGTCTGTCTGAGTCTAGGAAGTCAGTGATTTTTGAACTTTTTTTTTTTGAGACAGAGCCTCAAGCCGTCACCCTGGATAGAGTGCTGTTGCATCATAGCTCATAGCAAACTCCAATTCCTGGGCTCGAGTGAGTCTCCTGCCTCTGCCTCCCAAGTAGCTGGGAGTACAGGCGCCTGCCACAATGCCTGGCTATTTTTTGGTTGCAGCCATCATTGTTGTTCGGCGAGCCTGGGCTGGATTCCAACCTACTAGCTCAGGTGTATGTGGCTGGCGCCCTAGCCCGTTGAACCACAGGCGCCGAGCCGAACATTTTTTTTTTTTTTAATTTTTAATTTTTTTATTAACACTTTTTTTTATTAAATCATAGCTTTGTACATTAATGCAATAAAAATATGGAACGCTTCACGAATTTGCATGTCATCCTTGTGCAGGGGCCATGCCTACTCTTTTCTGTATTAGTATGCAGTTCCAGTTTAGTATATGTGCTGCCGAAGCGAGCATAATTTTTGAACTTTTGAGGGATCCCTACCCTTATCCAAATTTTTCCAATTCTCTTGCCAGCCTTTCTAATCTAGAAAAAGCACATGGTTTTATCTTTAGTCTGTAATTTTTTTCTTTGCTTTATCAAGATCTCTAGAGACCTTGGAGACCAGCTACAGTAGATGTGGGGCCCTGACCCCTCCGGAGAAGCATGAATTTGTCCAGTATTGTCTCTTTGGGGCCTAAGCGTTATTTGTTGGGCACCTCATGGCACTGGTGGTTAGCCCAATGAAGTGGTGGAATTATGCAATACTGCTTCTAAAACTTGCTTGTGCATGTGAAAGTCACCTGGAAAGTTGCTTAAGACGCAAATTCTTATGTTTCAACCCCAGAGATGAAGTGTCAGTAGAAGTGGGTTGGGTTAATCTCTTATTTTTGAGGAGCATTCTAAGTAATTCTAAGCAGGTAGTTCCAATACTTTGAAAAATTCTAAAGCAGGAGGTCCACGGACTCTGAAAAACTCTAGGATTTGTTTGGATTTAGCATGTAATTAAGAGAAACCTACCCAGCATATGTAATAATTAAGTGTAGAATATATTTTTGTCCGGAGATCCTTGAATGTGTCTGTAAACACCATTTTCATTCTGCTGCATTTCTTAAAGGTTGTGATGACAGCAGTGATTTTAATTGCTTCATTGTATGTTGTTTTCATCTTTGAAGAGTATTGCATGTTTTCAAGTGTTTTTCCTCCCTGTTATTTTAGGTTAAAGATAGAGGTCCAGAAGCCACTAGGAGATTTTTTAATTGGTTTTATTGGAGCATTAATTTGGGAGCAATCCTTTCGTTAGGAGGCATTGCCTACATTCAGCAGAACGTGAGCTTTGTTACTGGCTACGTGATCCCCACCGTCTGTGTTGGCCTTGCCTTTGTGGTCTTCCTCTGCGGCCAGAGTGTCTTCATCACCAAGCCTCCTGATGGCAGCGCCTTCACCTACATGTTCAAGATCCTGACATACTCCTGCTGCTCCCAGCAGAGCAGAGAACGCCAGAGTAGTGGGTAAGTACTTAACACTCATCATTGGCTGTTTGATATGACTGATTGATCCGTTTAATCAAAATGATAGCTTGTGTTTGTTGTGTGCTTATTGTGTGTGGGCACTGTGCTAAGTGGTTTATATGTCTTGTCTCCTTTAATCTTGGATTCGCTTGAGGAGATGGTGTGTGTAACGTTCTTCTGTCTTAAACACATGCCAGTGGACTGATTCTGGAGCTCATATTCTTAACCCCATAGTGAACTTCCTTTCACTAAGATGGAATCTCTTTAGTTGTTTAGTGACAGATTATAAAAGCCGAAATGACAAAGGACATAAAGGATACAGAACACATTTCTTTTTATTTTAAAACGCTTTGAAATACATGTGAATGAAAAAGTAGGCAATTGCATGTTGTTAGTACCTCTCTGTACTCTTTAGAAAGCAAGCCTTTGCCTCTCGCTTAAAGTTCAGCAGGTCAGTGTGGCTCCATTATCTAGTGGTCACTTTGTCATTCTTTGACAGAGACAGTAGCAGAGTGTGGAAATGCACTTAGGTAACCACTTCATCTTTGATTTTCTGGGACTTACCCAGTTTTAGCCCTGAAAGTCCCATGAACTGGGGTTTTAAAACAAAGTCCTGTGTCCTCTGAACCCCTCCACTGGTAGACTGTGACTGATGCTTGTTCCTGCTTGATGTAGGTTAATAAAAATCCAGATTTTAGCCCAAGAAGAAACTTCAGAAATTTTTGTATTGTTTGTGGTATAATTTACATGATGTAAATTTACCCTTTTCTCTGTTCAGTTCTCTGAATTACGAGAAACGTATTCAAACCATGTAACTAGCAGTGCAGTCAGGTATATAAATATTTCCATCACTCCTGAGAAGTCTCGGGGACCTTTTATAGTCAGTTTCCTCAGGGAATATTTGATCAATTTAGAATTCCTGATAGTTGCTGGGTGGGAGAGTGATGACTCAGCCAGGGTGTCGTGCCTCATTGCTGCGTGAGGCTGCCTGCCTCACTGCTCTGCAGGTGCATCTCACATCTGCCCCGCTGGAGCCTTAACAAGCTAATGTCTAGCGTTCCTGTACACCAAAAGAGCTCTTCTGGCCTGCTTTTTGTTTGAGACAGAGCCTCAAGCTGTCTCCCTGGATAGAGTGGGGCATTATAGCTCACAGCAACCCCCAATTCCTGGGCTCAAGTGAGTCTCCTGCTTCTGCCTCCCAAGTAGCTGGGACTATAGGCACCCACCACAACGCCCGGCCATTTTTTGGTTGCAGCCGTCACTGTTGTTTGGTGGGCTGGGCTGCATTTGACCCCACCAGCTCAGATGTACATGGCTGGCACCTTAGCTCATTGAGCCGCAGGCGCTGAGCCCTGGCCTGCTTTTTTGCTCTAGCCCGAGTGTCTGATTTCTTGAGCTGTCTCCATGTGGAATTCTAGCTGATCCGACCACCGTAGGAGCCTGGAGATGCTGATAGGATATTGTGGTATTTCAGATGTGTAATCAAAATTACAAGTGGTAGGGCCCTACTACAGAATTTTTTTATTGTTTGGGATTCATAGACTGTACAAAGAATTAGGTTACACTAATTGTATTCATTAGGTAAAGTCCCTCTTATAATCGTGTTCCACCCCCATAAAGACCTTTTTAAAATTAAAGTAGCTTGGTCTCAGCAGTAGACACCAGTCTTTACAGGACCTTATTTTGATTAGGCAAGAGCAGTGTTTCAAATCCCTGATATTTATTCTATAGATTAAATACCCATTAACAAAATGCAACCCTTTTCAGGAATGGCCCTTAAAGTTTCAGTGTGTCTCTATGGCAGCATGAAGAGGGTTTTGAGTTAGGAAACTTATTTCTTGTTAGGTTTATTTTTCAAAGTTGTCTTGGGCAAAAATAAGAAAAACAACTAGTTTTCAGAAAAGTTGCTGGTCTAAAGAATTCTCAAACTCTGCTTTTTATATGAAATGGCTCCATAATGTTGGTCAGTAGCCACACCAAGCCCACTTTCCCTTGTTGTATGGGGAGATGGACTCAGGGTTGCTGTGAGGCCTGAGTGAGGTCAGCAGGGCTCCTGGTCAGTGTACCCTCCTCTGCTGAGAATGCCGTCAAGCAAGTAGCCTTCAGAGACTTGAGGGAGTGCAACACAGCTTAGCGTTTTTGTAATTGTGGCACTCTGTACCCTGTCCCAGGTTCACCTTTTGGTCTGGGTTGATCTACTTTTTGAAGATGATTTCATGCTGATTTTAAATGAGAAATGAAAGGATAGTTTTTTCCATTCATCAGACAGACAGAAGTGGAAAGGTTCCTAAAGCTTTTTTTTTATTTTTTTTTTCTTGTTGGCCAGGGCTGGGTTTGAACCTGTCACCTCCGGCATATGGGGCTGGAGCCCTACTCCTTTGAGCCACAGGCGCCCCCCCCCCCCGGTCTAAAGCTTTTTTCAGGTGTACACCTCTATGAGTTGAGGCTCCACAAGGACTAACGGACTTTCTTTCCATAGAATGTACATGTGCAGAAGTATAGCCTTGGCAGACTTGGGGGCACCGGTGTCTTGAAACTGGTGGCAGGACCAGTGGGCTCTTGTCTGTGTTCTGATGTCACTTGTGACCATGGCTTCATGTGGGGCCTGTGTGTGTGGCAGAATAGAACACTAACAATATGTAAGAACCTGGTAAAGTTGTAGGTGCATATTGACTTGGCAGTTTTTAAAATATTTTATTGATATAAAACAATGGTAATATAACTAGTGACCTATGTGCATGCGTCTTTGTGTGAAAATGGATGTGTTATTTGGCATTTAAATGTTTTTAGAGAAACACATTTACTACGATGTGATAAATCACTGGCAGTATCTGTGTTAGGTACATAAAGATTTAAATTTCCTTTTTGGAACAAAAGTAACTTGAAGATGTGATGAATGTTTTCAAATGAAAGTATTCACTTATATCTTTGAAATTAGTTTTACTCTGGAGCACTTTTTCCTGATTTTCCTCCCTCTGGACTAGGTATCATAAGGACAGGAACCTCATCCTTTGAGACGTGTTCCTGTGTTCCCATTTCCCAGTTATTTAATAGAAACATGCTGGGCTCACAGCAGGTACCTAATGTGCATTTGTTGAATTGAATTTACTTTTCTTATCCAAAATTTTTCAGTTTTTAAGTTTTTCATTTTTCCCCACTCTGAAAGTCCAGATTTAAAATGTCAGCTTTATAAGATAAAAATAATTTAAACTAGTGGTACCTCATTAAACTAGAAAGTGGGCATTTTCCATTTCTGAGTTCCCACATTGGAAGCAATCTTAATGGCAGTTGATTATCACTGGGTGTTTCTGGCTTTAGAGAATAGTGTGTCCTTTCTTTTCTTCTGTTTCACCACTGCGATCCTTAGTGTGTGTTGCTCCATTATATAGTTTTTTGGACCTGGAGAAATCTGGCAGGACCTATTCATTTCATAAGTAATGAAGCAGGCCCAGAGTCAGTGACACTTGTTAGTACCAGGGAACACCAGGCCCTTCTTCCTGGCTGTGATGGGCACATGTGAGGGCATGGAGCAGAGGGGTAATGGTGTCCTTCAGGGGTCAGGGCCTCAGGCTCAAAGCCAAGACTGCTTGGTCCCACTCCAGCTTTCTCTGCTGTGAAGCAAGGTCAGCAAGAGGTTTAGCCCCAGATGGGCTTAGGGGAGTGCGTTGAGCATGGTGCGGAGAGCACTTCTCAGGGGCTGTTCTCACCATTTCCTCACCACCACCACCACCAGCATCACCCTTCCCCTCAGCTCTTCCTCAATCTGGGAGATGGCGGCTTCCCTGCTAGAACTTAACAACCCTTCCATACAGTCATACCAATAACTTAATTTATTTTTTAATGTTTATTTTTTTCTTCTGAGCCATATTTTATTATCAGACAAACCAGTGACTCAATTTAAAATAAACCAGCATGGTTTAGTTTAACATATTGGTATTGGCTGTTGGGTCTTGAGATTTGATAAATTAGCTAATTATAAAATCAGACAAATCCAATGCTTTTTTTTTTTTTCAAATATGAACCCAGCAGTGTGGTGCTGTTGCTATTCCCAGCCTCAAGTGAGGCTGCAGGCTGTCCTCTGCACAGGTAGATGTCGGGCGACGGGGGCACAGCTGGGGCCACAGTCAGCCCAGTAAAGGCTGTGCCAGGCTGTTTTTTATGGTCTCCTTTGAAGTACAGTAGCTTTATTGCCCTTTAACTAGAAAGTCCTTTCGTCAGCCCTTTCGGAACATTTTGTGATGTTTAGAAATAATTTAGGTAGCTATATTTGGTGTGTACAATTAGCAAGTGTTGGAATGAGTTGAAATGAACTCAATACATTGAGCTGGTTTCCTACCTCCAAACTTAATTTGTGACCAAATAATTGATTGCTGGGGGTGGAAGAAAACTAATTCCTTCATTTTATTTCCCAAAGTGAAGGCATTGGAGTCTTTCAGCAATCTTCTAAACAAAGTCTGTTTGATTCATGTAAAATGTCTCGTGGAGGGCCATTTACAGAAGATAAAGTGGAAGATGTGAGAGCTCTGGTCAAGATTGTCCCTGTTTTCTTGGCTTTGATTCCTTACTGGACAGTATATTTCCAAGTGAGTGGTGACAAACAGGTTTAATTTCCTTTATCTTCCTATGAAGCCTTGCCCTAGCACTTGTTTTGGCCATTACTGAAGTATGTAGGACTCAGTGATTTTTATCCATGAGTCTGTAGAATCTTGGAATTGTTTTGTTATTGATTCATTTTGGCTGCTTTAAGTATTTTGAATCTCTTTCCAAAAAGGAAGCTAAGAACAGGTATGCTTCTGCTTTTCTAGGCCCTTCCTGCTAATTTAATTTCTTGTTTGGATAACTGGCAGTTCTTTTTCCAAATTGATCTCCAGAGGATGTTTATGATGACCAAATAATTGACTTGTTCATTTTCAAACTTGAACCATCATCTGTTTCTGGGAGTCACTGCTGTGTCTCATCAGAGTGTAGTTTAGGGGAGGGGCAATCTGCTTAAAGTTTTTGGAAAGTGTGGTTGATTCACATATAATAATATTGCTTTTTATACCCAGATGCAGACAACATATGTTTTACAGAGTCTACATTTGAAGATTCCAGAAATTTCAAGTATTACAACTACCCCTCATACGGTAAGAACAATTGAAATAATCTAAAAATTGTTATTTGAGGCTTATATATAATACATGAATTCCTTCTACTAATGGTGGATATGTTAGCAGTGAGCATGAAGTAAACATTTACTGAAATTGAATTTTTACTTAGTATTTTTTCATTGTTATATCATTTACTATATTGACTGATGGTCAATTAAACTTTGATTAGTATTTTCATCTGATCCTTTTTTGTTTTCTTTCAAAGCCCTGAAAAGCAAATGTGGATCCATATAGAAATGTCTTTTCTTATTTCCAGTGTCTTGAAATGGAGACTTTTTTCTGAGAGGTTATTTTTTGTAGACCTTTGTTGCAGAAGCATAAACACACCCTCCTGTCTTGCCCAGCTCCCCGCAGCGTGGCTCACCATGTTCGATGCTGTGCTCATCCTCCTGCTCATCCCTCTGAAGGACAAGCTGATCGATCCCATCCTGAGGAGAAACGGCTTGCTCCCCTCGTCCTTGAAGAGGATCGCTGTGGGGATGTTCTTTGTGATGTGCTCTGCCTTTGCTGCGGGTGAGAAGCCTGGCTGGGTCTCATTGCTCAGTTGTGGGTAACTCGGAATATAGTAGTCATGTCTGTGTCGTTCAGGAATGTGTGCTTTAAAGGAGACCCTGGATCAATTATTTTAAACTACAGATTGTTCTTCTCTCATTTTTTATTACATAAAGTTAAAAAATGTCTTCCTAAGTATATGTCATTTTTTTTCTAAAACTAAAACTATTGGAGTGCTCATTGAACTGAATTAAAGGAGGCTTGTTCTCTAGATATTGGGTAAAAGTAGACTAAACTGCACAGTTTATTACCTCCCTTAAGGAAAACGACAGGACTGTAGCTTTCCCCCAGTCTCCTTTTTAAAAGAAATAAAAAGAGTATGGACAAACAGTCTAGATATTGAGGATGAAATTAAACATATTGAGCCTTTGTTTAATGCAAAGCCCAAATGAATCAGGTGTGCCATGATGTGACCTCTGTGTAGCCCACCAGGTGCCAACAGCAGGGACTTCTCAATCTGGGACTCGAGCAGCCATGATTGAGTATTATCTATGCAGCATTTTTCAGAACCATCAATAAGGCATCTTGTAGCAAACATCTAGTTTTTAAGTTTAACTGTTATATTAATAAAAAATACTACCTTGACCTGCTTATGAATTCTAGGAATTCTGGAAAGTAAACGGCTGGACCTCGTGAAAGAGAAAACCATTAATCAGACGATTGGCCATGTGGTCTACCACGCTGCCGACTTGCCTATATGGTGGCAGGTTCCGCAGTATGTGCTGATTGGGATTAGCGAGATATTTGCAAGTATAGCAGGTAAGGTTGTTTCAGTGTCAAAAGCATCTGAGTAGTCATAAAATGTTTTTATTACACTGTTAAAATATATTGAGACAAAAATAGCATACTACTAGTGTATTTTTTGTCAGAGAGTTGTGGTTCAGAATATGAATTGGCAGGTAAATATTAAACTCAAGATTCCCCTTTCTTGGTATAATAGTAGTATTCCCCCATTAACTACCTTACAGTTGCCCCCTGAGAGAGAAGAACGCAGCTCACAGCTGGGTGGCCCCTGCTGTACCGGTGCCTCCTGGCAGAGCCCTCTCTTAGTGGCGTGGTAGCCCAGCCCACAGCTCTCAGCTCAGTGTTGGTGGTTTAGATTTATGTACAGAAGCGAATCTAATTTTTTAAAAACATGTTTTCACAGGTCTCTCTTTCCCTGTTAGTGAGATTCTTTAGTGGTACAGACGGTGCATTCTGGGTAGAGCTGTGTGAGAGAAAGGAGAAAACTCGTGACTGGCGGAGGCTGGGCGGGCCGGGTGGGTAGCAGTAGGCAGTGAGTTTTACCTCTCGGGAAACTCATACAGAATTGGCTAATGAATTTGAGAAGAGAAGATGTCCCAGCAGAATGGTGTTTCGTTGAGAATACATTGCAAATCTCCATGTCTAGTTATTACAAAAATCTGCATTTATAAATGGACCTGCTGAAATTGCTTTAAAATGTATTACACTTGAAGTGGAATCATTAAGTAGATCCCCCAATTTAGAGTGTGTACTTTGTCTAAACTCCTGTTACTTGAGGATATAGGAAAATTTCATTTCTTTAACCTCAGTTTTCCCATGAGGAACAAAACACTTTTTAAGAGCTAACAGATCACATTTTACCTTTATGTTTGAGAGCAAGCAGTTAACTTTCTGCTTCATTGAACTTTTTGGGAATTGTCCTAGCGGGTAGGAGAATAGCAACTTGACCGTAGAGAACTCTTCACAGTGGGGAGGGGCTTGTGGCTGCCTAGACTCTAATCCCCAGAGAGACCTGACCCTCTGCTCACTCTGCCGTGTTAGGCAGGAGTGTGTGCTGACAAAGTGCTCCTTTCTCAGAAACCACCCTCCTTTGTCTTTCCTTAGGTCTAGAATTTGCGTACTCAGCTGCTCCCAAGTCCATGCAGAGCGCCATCATGGGCTTGTTCTTTTTCTTCTCTGGCGTCGGGTCGTTCGTGGGCTCAGGACTGTTGGCACTAGTGTCTATCAAAGCCATTGGATGGATGAGCAACCACACAGACTTGGGTAAGAGCCAGCAGCCTGTCTTCTTTGTGAAGGTAACCAGGGCTGGGGAGGTGCGGTGCGCATAGATGCCATGGGGTGTAAGTGGACCTGTCCCCAGAGGTATGTGTCCCCTCCTTGCCTTACGTTGGACCACTCACATCACTTTATTTACTTACATCATTCACAGTTTCTCTTCAAATCCCACTGCTGTGATCCTTGTTCTCATTTGAAATGTCCTTGTCAGTAGACTGCCTTCTTCACCTCAGGGCTACCACAGTTTTATGAGGCAAATGAAATCTGTGTCACAATATTTAACTTGGTTTTGTGTTTTCTTTTCCTTTTAATTTTTTGGTATTAAAAACAGGAGTAGAGGCTCGGCACCTGGGGCTCAACGGGCTAGGGCGCCAGCCACGTACACCTGAGCTGGTGGGTTCGAATCCAGCCTGGGCCGCCAAACAACAGTGAAAGCTGCAACCAAAAAATGGCCGGGTATTGTGGCGGGTGCCTTTAGTCCCAGCTACTTGGGAGGCAGAGGCAGGAGACTTGCTTGAGCCCAGGAATTGGAGGTTGCTGTGAGCTGTGATGCCACGGTACTTTATCCAGGGTGACAGCTTGAGGCTCTGTCTCAAAAAAAAAAAAAAAAAAAAAAAACAGGAGTAGATAATAAGTCACTTTTTAAAATAAACATACTACTCATGCTCAGTCATGATGGGACTTTACAATTGATACCAGTAGGGGGCATCTTAGGTATTAAGCTTCAAAAGATCAGTAGTTTCCTTTCTCCAAATTGATAATAGCTTTAAATGGACCCAGGAGGTGAAGGTTTCTTTTTTCTTTTCTGTCTCTCCCTTTATTTTTTTATGTTTTATCTACAAAAACAATCTGAGTGCTTTTCCTTTATATAGTCCTGCGGCATTTGCTCAGGTCTGGTAGTACTTAGCCACTTTAGGTTATAAATGTCCTTGAACATCTGATGAAAGTTCAGCCATTTTCCTCCAGGAATTGCAGAATTCTCCATTTCCTTCCATGATTGAGTTAAAATTCCTGCCTTAGCAGATGAGTTGGCCTCTGTAGTCCTAGTGTGAGGTCCAGGACAAGCCCCATTGTCTCCCTGTGCTCTCTGGCCACGAGAACCTGCTCAGTGGCAGGTGGCTCGGGGGCTTCCCTGCGTCTCGGCTCACTTCTGAGGATGGGTCCAGTGACGCGGTGTGTTCTGAGAGTTCTCATAGGTCCCACGTGCCACAGAACCTGGCTTAGCACATGGAACAGACTCCCTCCAAAGACACGCTTGTCTTTTAAATACCAGCGTCTGCGGTTCTTAAGATAGAAATTGTGTTTCCTTGTTTTTATTTTATCTTTAAATCTATCCCAAAGATTGACTGGTTCTTGTCATTCTTACTGTTCTCCAGTCATTTAATCTCCTCATTACTAATCTAATTTAACATCCAAAAGTTTGCCTACATCTCTCACTCCTCTATGGGCAGCTGTGAAGAACTCCATTTGTGATATGTCAGCACACCTGGGGAGCCCAGGTCTGTGGGCTGCTGTCCCCATGAGAGGGAGACCTGTCTGTGCCCACAGCAGCCTGTGTCCACACTGCTGGGGAGAGTAGTAGGCTGTTCTGTCCAGTAGCCCCTAACATCCTGTTTGAAGAAACAAAGGCTGTGGCGTGGGAGGTGGACAGACAAATACCCTCTCCCTATCTCACTTGGGGGATTCAGGGAGAGAATTTGCTAAGCCAGAGTTTGCCTGCTGTGGAAGGAGCAGAGCAGCAACTCTAAAATCAGATTCCTGGCTGCCTGACTGCCCTTTGTTCTAGGCTCTGCTTGAGATACCTTCTTCCCTGCCTCAGCATCTTGTCATTGACACTGGTCCGGAGGTAACTTTCTATAAAGTCCCAGGGCTGTGATTAGAAGGGCATGCCCCAGATTGTTACATTGTTTCATTCTTTACCCATCCTCCTAGCAGGCTGTTACCTTTAATAGTAGTAGTAGTAGTAGTATTTACATGGGGAATAAGATCTCCACTGTAGTAAAGTGTTCTGATTTTTTTATTTTGGGGAGCAGTCTCTCTTCTAAGCTAGAGTGCCATGGCCTCAGCCTAGCTTACAGCAAAATCTCAAACTCTTGGATTCAAGAGATCCTCCTGCCTCAGCCTCCCAAGTTGATGAGAGTACAGGTGCCTGCCATAACTCCTGCCTCATTTTTTTATTTTTAGCAGAGATAAGGCCTTCTTCTTGTTCAGACTGATCTCAAACTCCTGAGCTCAAGTGATGATCCTGCCTTGGCCTCCCGGAACCCTGAGATTACAGCCTAAGCTACTATGCTTAGCCTGGGACCCTGATCTAGAGGGCACAGCTGGATGTGTCTGGGTCCAGGTCAAAGTGGAGAGTGGTTTAAAGCCCTCTTTGCATCTTTCCTTAGTTATCCCTCCACCCCCAGGCAAACACTTCTACTTTGCGTGTCCTGCGCTCTCTTCTGTGCCAGAGACCCTTCCCAACCATTTGCTGTATGTTATTGTGAGTAGTGTTCCCCTGTAGGAGCTTGTCCATCCTGCCCTGGCATGGAGTGGTTTGCATAGTGCTGCCTTGAACATTCCACACATGCAGCCGGTGGACAGGCGCTCTAGTCCTGCCTCGTCACACACCACAACCCCAGTGCTCACTGTCTTTTTGTGTAATATCCTTCTGTCTGCGACGTGGCCAAGAAAGCATGTGGTGGCAGCTTCCTAGGTGGTGGTGCACTTCTGAATACCCTACGTAATCCCACACTGAGACAGACCCTGGGAGTGCAGTGTGCACTTGGCACTGGCTGGCAGAGTCACCTCTCCTCCACAGGACAGCACCGTGTGCAATCCACCTACCTGCCAGCTTTGAGTTTTGGAAGTTTACATGACTCACTAGCTGGGGAAGATTCCTGTTTCAAAATCGACACCTGAAGTGATATCATTGATAATTTGATGCCAACCTTGTCATGGCAACATCACATGATAATCTGGAATAGTAGTGATAGCAAACATCAGGCTCCAGGCAGGTGGGGTTTCTATCTCCACCAAGTGCCCAAGATAAGAGTCTGGCAGTAGTAAGGGCTGAATCAGTATTTTAAAATAAATGCGAAAAACAGCTGCTAGATATTAAAGGTGTTAACAAATATCTTCCCAAATCAATAGATAAAGAAATTATCTTCTACAACCTATGTGAATGAGAATTCTTTAAAAATATGTGAGAACTTAATTATATAATCATGTATGTCTGTTTATGATGTTTGATAAATGCATTGTTAAACATCTGTTATTAATTATATGTTCAGTTAGAAAAAGGAAGGAAGTTTCAGAATAACCTAACTTTAAAAAGATCTGTAGGGGAAAGGAAGTCTCACTTTTTTAAAATTAGCAGATTAGCAAGTGCTTTTGGAGCATATCAGAAAGCACAGCAACTCTGATTGCTAAGTACTCACTTCCTCTAGTGATGTTGCCGACTAGATGCGTCTGTTGACCTCGTCTGTGTGTGAACAGGCCAGCGATGCTTTCCAGCTGAGGGCAGGTGGTATAAATGATGTGATGTTGGCAGGCTTGCGGGGGGACAGAGGCAGCATGGCCACGTGGTGGGGTCGGTCTTGCTGGGGACACTGGGCTGACTCTGGGTGTGTCCTAGGAAGGTGGTTGTGACAAGTAGGTATGCCACCATGTCCACACTTCTTGAGTCTCCACACTGAGTAATAGAGGTGGCCGGTGCTTTTGGAACTGGAGTTCATAGACCTGTAGTTCTGGACTCTGAAATGGGGATTGTGACCATGGACGTGAGGACAGCCCTGGCTGTGTTTTGGGCACTGCCTTCAGTTCTCACCTATACCTTTACCCTGTGGTAACACCATCTGGTGGGTTAGTACTTTCCCATTTTATAGATGAGGACACTGAGCTCTGAGATGTCAGACACTTGGATTTGAACCTAGTCATTTGGCCCCAAGTTCATGGTCCTAACCTTGCATTGTTCAGCCTCCTTATGATTTATTAGGAATTAAAACGTTGTGTGTAAAATCCCTTAATACTGCTTGGGACATAGTTGAATATTCATTGTGTTGAACTATTTGTATTAAGCTATCCAGATACACCCAGTACGCATCAATTTGAGGATGCGTTTAGAACCTGGAAAAGTTTAGGAAAAGTTGCGAAAAACAGACTCCTGTTTCTCTGTTGTGCTCTGATACCTTGGAACATGTGGTTCCATGTCAGTGAAGTCCATAGTGAATCAGAGTGCAGCGTGTATTCTGCTGCGCTCTGCATCTTGGAAGTGTACAGATACTGGGCCCAGTTACAGAGAACATCCACTTTAGGTTAGACAAGGCGGAATTAGCAGGTGCTGTCTTGTAAAGCTTGTGCCTCCCTTCCTCGGACACGTAAGTTCCGCGCCAGGCACAGCTGTAGGGCAGGGGATTCCTTTCAAGTTGCCGAGGGGACATGCATGACAGGACAGGAAGGAAGTGGAGAGAGACTGAGCAGGTAAGCACTGACCCGTGTGACTTAATGGGGGTTTACTTTTCCCCCATTTTCTGTTGGGAGGTTAATAAATCTGAGTAGTACTTGGCATTTCCTCTTCTAGGGTGGAGTGTGGCCGTCGTGTCCTCTGCACCCACCTGTCTCATTCACCCCTCACTTTCTGGGCTGCATGTGGACTTCGTTGGGTCCCAGGGCCTGTGACCGCAGTTGTTCACACTCACAGCATTTGCTGCTCTGGCCAGGCACCCTGGGGGCTCCACAGCACCTTCCAGAAGAGGGTAGCTATGAGGAGGCCTCAGGGAAGCCTCAGCTGCCCTCAGATGGCTTCTGCAGTGGCAGAAGCAGAGTGCTGTGTATATTGAATTACAGAGATGCGATTTATTCTTTTTCATGACCATAGTTAAAAGTCACCCTGACTGGGGAGCACCTGTGGCTCAAAGGAGTAGAGGGCCAGCCCCATATGCCGGATGTGGCGGGTTCAAACCCAGCCCCAACCGAGAAAAACTGCAAAAAAAAAAAAAAAATCACCCTGACCTTAGTAGGACCCAAATTAAACAGATCTTTTAAGCTACCTCTGGAAATGCAGCTTACCTACCTCTGTTTTGCTTGTTTTCTCTAGGAAATATTAACGGCTGCCATTTGAACTATTACTTTTTTCTTCTGGCTGCTATTCAAGGAGCAACACTCCTGCTCTTCCTTATTGTTTCTGTAAAATACGACCATGACCGACAGCGAGCAAGAGCAAGCGGGGCACCCAGCAGCGGGAGGACCTGAGCCTGCAGCGGCTCCTTGCCCTCGCGTGTTAGGACCACCTGGTACCTGGAGCGTGTCAGCCATGGTAAAAGGTCTGACTTGCCGAGACTCCCAGCCTTCCAAGAGAGGAAATGCAGGTTTTCAGCGTGTTGCTTCTTATCATCAAATGTCCCTCTGTGAATCCTGTACCTGTTTCTCTCTCGCAGAGGCCTTCAAATGGGGACGGAGTCTTGGGAGACTACATGTGTGTTGGTTGGTATCCCAGTTTCTTAAATACTTCTTCCTTCTGGGTGATGCCTGTGGCTCAGAGGAGTAAGGCGCTGGCCCCATATGCTGGAGGTGGTGGGTTCAAACCCAGCCCCGGCCAAAAACTGCGAAAAAAAAATACTTCTTCCTTCCCACAGCCATGGGTCTCAGTTCTTTTTAAAACCATTAGTAACATCTACTTATATTGAAGAAGGTGAGGAGCTTCCTTTTAAGAGATAAAAGCGTGGTCAAATGCTACAGGGATTTTATCTAAAGGGTCATATTTCCTTTGTAAGCCACACATCTTGCCATGGCCAGGGTTTTTGATATAGGTTGGTACTGAATATATTTCATTTGCTGCTTCAGAAAATACTCAATTTTTAAAACCATTGACATGACTTTTTCTTTTTTCCTTGAAAAAAATAGACTAAGATTTATTTAAGACGTGTGTCCTGTCTCAGCCTGCAGAGAATGACTTAGAGGGTGTTTTAAACCTTAGCTAGTCAGTCCTTACATGTAACTTTGTTTGGGGTACTGTTAAGACTAAAGACCAATCATGGTTGAATGTAAGGAAAACATTCTCGTGAATAAAGCTGGTATAATTAAAAATAATCGATTAAATGTGAACTTGAGCTATTTGATACCCATCAACTTTTGTATTGTTATTTTACATGTATCTGGGGGTTCTGAGTTTGTTAAAGTATTCAGTATTTGTTGCTGTAATCTTGGCATAACTTTATTATAAAAAGCATCTCAAATTTGAGGCCTGTGACCTGGCACTTTGCATAGTCCATGTGCAGTTGTATTTTATTCTGCGTCTTTGTGTTGACGTCAGAGGATTTGGAGGGTCACGGAGAGCACCACTCCACGCACAGACGTTTGCTAACCCCTGAGCCCACTGGGCCTTAAAATAAGATCTCATTATTTGGAGAAAGCAAAAACAAGCCAAAACCTCTCATGTTGTTAGTGTTGTAATACAGAATTCAGGGAAACTGCAGAGAAGCTCTAGGAAATCTGGACAGTGGAGTCAGGAAAGGCTGTAGACAGGTGACTCCAGTCATCACTGGGCCTTAGAAGGGCCAGGGGTTTGAGTTTGAGTTAAAAAGAAAGAGGTTTGAAAAGTGCTGCTCCAGGAAGGATTTTTCTCCAGAAATGGAACTCACATCTTCAGGGCATGTTACATCTTAAAAATTACTAACCCGTGGGGTCTGAAGTTAGATTTTCTTTATAAGAAATCTGCAATGAAAGGAGAAAGAGAAGGCCATGTTGGGAGAACTCCAGACCTGTCAGACCGGTCCTTGTGTGTCCTGCTGTTGACATCCTGGCGGTGTGGAGGGCAAGTGAACAGCAGGTCCCCTCAAGGCCTCCCTCTGCCCCCCTCACCAGCCCAGTGAGGTGTACCCTAAGTGAGATTAAGGGAAGCTCCAGAAAGGCAGTGAAGGATTGACAAAGTTACCAGGGTGACAGCCGTGATTTTGTAGAGTGGCAAGAATTCTAGCATAGAGCTTGTAAGCGGGGGTGCTGGACAGCCTTGTCTTTTTTTTTTGTAGAGACAGTCTCACTTTATCGCCTCAGGTAGAGTGCTGTGGAGTCACACAGCTCACAGCAACCTCCAACTCCTGGGCTTAGGCGATTCCCTTGCCTCAGCCTCCCGAGTAGCTGGGAAGCCTTGTCTTAATATTTGCTCTTTGGCCCCGTCATCCCAGTTGCTGACACAGAGCTCTTAAGACCTTTGTAATGTCCTGGGTGATGGGAACATCTTTTGTTTTTTGAGGCCACTCTTGGGCTCCTGGACAGGCTCAGAGCAGGGCTGGCTGCCAGGGGAACCAACCATGTGATGGAGTGGAACCTGCAGCCCCTCCCCTTCCCACCTTGGGAGCCAGTGGCTGCTGGAGCTGCCTGCCTAAAGGCTCTCCACAGAAACTCACAGACCACGTTGGGAGAGCTCCAGGCCCCTGCCACATGCCTGGCTGGCCCTATGCACTGCTACATCTTTTATAATAAATGGACAAATATAAGTAACTTTTCCCTGTGTTCTGTAAGCTATTCTAGCACATTAACTGAACCCAAGGAGAGGGCACAGGAACTTCCACTTACAGCCATTTGGTCAGAAGCTCAGGTGCTGGCCTCCTATTGTGACTGACGTCTGCAGTGGGTGGTCAGCAGGACTGAGCCCCTGGCCTGTGGGGTCTGATGCTCTCCAGTGGTGAGGGCAGATCTGTGTTACAGGATGGCCATTTGGTATCTACTGGGAAGTTGCCTGGAGTGTGGGGAAATGGCCTTCACATCTGGTGTCAGAAGTGCTGCGTGACAGTAAAGAGAGAGAACTTTTTCTCCAGGTGACTTAATATTTCCAACTGAATCTCGGTAGTGGATGGTTCTGTTCACCCTATGGCACTAAACAGTAATTGAATAAATAAACAATGTGTGTGCCCCAAAGGCTTCAATGAGTGTTAGTTTTATCAACCTCATAAAGCAAGTGTCGGCAGACTCCGGGTGGAGACACTTTCTCTTCTCAGGCCGGGTAGGGCATAGCTTTCTACTTCTCCACTGTGTCGTGGGCGGATATGAAGGGGCCTGTCAAGGTCATGCTCAGTGACATCACGCTGAGGCCACAGTCTGTGTGTCTTGCTTTGAACTTGCTGAAAGGCTGCTATTCCGAGGGTCCTCTGGAGCTACATCCAGGGACTAAGGTGGCCTCTTCTGGGCTGGGGAGGGCGTGGTGCTGTATCATCTCAGTTTTAAACAGCCAGTCATTTCAGATTACACCAGGCCCATCCAAAGCCCCAATCACTTCTAAATTCTAGGTAATAAAAAATGGATGATCTTCAGTGTTATACCAAATTGTCCCACTTGGTGCAAGATTATTCCATGCTTCCAAAATCAAAGCATATTAAGGAAGAGCCCAGCACTGTAATAACTGGAGATTGCTGTGTACCACAAAGTGATTCACTATTATTAAAACTGGCCAAATGTTTTATGGGGATTTTCAAATAGAGTGAAGTCATTGGAGTAAATACTGTAAAATGTTCATTTTAACACCTTGTTCTTTTGGAAATAGGGCCTTTGAAAGGAAATAATACCTAAAATGTGATTTGTTGAATTAGAGCATATTAAGTAAAGGGGGTGAAGGGAAAAAGAAGCCAAATGGCTCAAGCTGGATAGGAATGTGGGAAGTCAGCACTTGCTGATTTCCACAGTAGCTGCCCATGCTCAGGTTCTGATAGGGCTGCTGGAGACGAAGACAGCCATGGGCAGGGACCTGATTCCTTCTCTGTTTCACCCAGTCCCCCTAGACCAGCAGTTCTCAATCTGTGTGTCGTGACCCACAGGAACACTATTAAAGGGTTGTGGCATGAGGAAGGTTGAGAACCACTGCCCTAGACCAGCCTTGTGAGACAGGGTCTTGTGTGCCACAGGCAAGCAGGCAGGAACCTCTGCTCTGTTCACTGGGCCACACTGTGTTTCTAGTGGCATAAGGACCAGGGAAGCCGGTCAGACATGAAGTCTGGGAAGAGGCAGGCTGCACCTGTAGTCCCCTAACCTCTAAGGATGCTATCGGTGTGACTTGAAGTTGGACAGGTTTGTTGCATAACTCTCCATATGTGTCCCTAACGTTTCCCTATGGTTAACTGGTTTTTCGTTTTGTTTTGGTTCGTTTTAGAGATAGGGCGCTGCTCTGTGACCCAGGTTGGACAGAGTGCAGTGGTGCAATCCTGAGCTCAAGTGAGCCCCCCACTTAAAACCTCCTGAGTAGCTGGGAGTACAGGTGCCCAGCTAATGATTTTTAAATTTTTGATAGGGAAGGAAGGAGGGGCCTCGCTGTGTTGCCCAGGCAGGTCTGGAACTCCTGGCCTCAACCAGTCCTCCTACCTCAGCCTCTCAAAGCACTGAGATTACAGCCCTGGACCACTGTGCCTGGCCTCGCCTGTTTTCAAAACTATTTCTATCTTTTTTTTTTTTTTTCTGGAACTCCCTAGTCATTAATCATTAATTTCTGCAGAGTCCAAATCCAAAAATGACTTCTCCAAACAGACATTCAGAAAGGTCTCTGCGCGTCACGACTGATGACAGGGGTGGGCTGGAGGGATGTATTTGGAATCATCTGTGCAGGCAGGTGACGCTTAAAGCCTGAGCTGGGTGAGGCTCAGAGTGTGACAGAGCGGGGCTTTGACACAGGGTGTCTGGAAGCCGGGTGAAGAAATGTCCCTGGTGGGGACGTTGGCCATGCTGTCACAGGCTCCTGCCCTGTTCCAGAGGTGGCAAACTGTTGGAGGTAAGAGGAGAAACTCTCCAGGGAATCACAGAAAGGAGGAATGTGTGGGGGTAAGAGAGGTTTTCACTGTTATTTTCTTACGGATGGAGACACGACAAGCTGCCTCCATGCAATTCCAGCATCCGTGTGCAGTGAGAATACCATTGTGGGCCCTCTAGCTGCCAGGGCCGGGGGCCTGGGGCATCAGATAAAGAAATTTCAGAGTGTTGAAGCCATGAAGCCCTGGCGTTTTGCTATAAGTCAACATACCTTCCCCACAGAGCCGGTGCACATGCCGAGACTCCTCCCTCTCAGACCAGCAGTGCTAGGAGCCTACAAAATTAAAGTTTGTTTGACAGATCCAGACATGATCTTTACATTTACTGCATAAATTCACTTTGTGGGTACAAATAGGGACGTGAATAAAAATACCAGTCTTAGAAAACTGAATTAGGAAGAAGGCAAAGTCCCATGCGCTGCGTCATCCAAACCGCCCGAGCGCAGCACATCAGCTAAGAAACTAGCATGAACTGCCGCCTCATCTCCTTTTCATTTTTGGTCTAGGATTTTAATTTTTCTACATCCCAAACACAAACGCAGTATGTTCCTGAAAGTGGAGTAAATTACGGCAGGCCCCTCCCACCCACGGGAAGTCAGACACGTGCTCCACTCACTAAGAGGTATTAAAGGCTGTATCATTGCCCACATCGCTCCTGCCTGAGACCCGGCCCCGCCAGCTGGAGCTCATCTGTGAAGCTTCATCTCCTCGCTGTGATCTAGCCCCCCTCAGGGTCATCTGCAAGAGGCACTTGGGCTGCTATGAAGTCTCTAATGCTGACACTGACATCAGAGGGCTTGTGAATGTGTGACTTTGCCTGATGGAAGGTACCTTTGAGATGAGAAGGTTCGCCTGTGTTGCCCAGGTGGACCCAGTGATCACAGGATCCGTAGGGGTGGAGGAGGAGGTGAGGGTGGAAGAGAGGGCAGGGTGATGTGCTTTGCGGGAAGACGTCACAGTGGAGGAAATGGGCTCTCTCCTGGAGCCTCCAGAGGAGGGCAGCCCTGCTGACATGCTGAGTTCAGCCAGGTATTTGAGTGCATCCAGGCTGCTCTAACAGAAATGTCATAG
This sequence comes from Arctocebus calabarensis, assembly GCA_963573935.1. Taxonomy (NCBI): domain Eukaryota; kingdom Metazoa; phylum Chordata; class Mammalia; order Primates; family Lorisidae; genus Arctocebus; species Arctocebus calabarensis. The sequence goes on along the minus strand of CAUYON010072427.1, from coordinate 12,646 downwards.
GTGGGGCAGTTCAGACAACAGAAATTTATTCTCCACAGTTCTGAAGTCTGGGAAATCCAAGTTCAAGTCTGGCCCATGTGATTCCTGGCCAGGGCTCTCTTTCTGGTTTACATACAGCCTGTTTTGGACTATGTCCTCACATGGTGGCAGGAGAAATCATTTCCCCTGTCCTTATAAGGGTGCCAATCCCATTCATGAGGGTGCCAGCCTCCTGACCTGACCACCTCCCAACACCATGACCTTGGGGACCAGGCTGCAACCTCTGAATCTTGCTGGGAGGGACAAACATGCAGTCTGTTGTGTATTCAGGGGGTCCTAATTCAGACTTCTGACCCCCAGACTTGTAAGGTAATTAATTTGTGCGGGTCTAAGCCACCAAGTTTTTGATAGTCGGTCAAGCAGCACCAGGAAACTGGTGGTAGAGAGTGTGTATTTGAACGTGGTAAGACTTACAGGCCACACTCACACACTTGGAAGTGTGCCTGAAGCTATGGAAGCCATTGATCATTTTACAAAGTTCAGCATTCTTTCCCAAGTATATTTCATCTGGTGATACCAGGGACTCTACCTGGTGACAGAGGACCAAGATCTGGCACAAACCTGAAGGGGGTGTCCAAAACCTTAGTAACCAAGATAAATAATATTTTAGTGCAGTATTTTTAAAAAGTCAAAATTAATGCAAAAAATTACACTATGAACAATAATAGTACACTTATTAAGCACACGTTCCAATAAAGGCAGGATCTGTCTGCCACACACGGTACAGTCATGGTCTGTGGACTTGCCTACTTCCACAACAGAGTGGCCTGGCACGCCCCGTAAGTCCAGCAGCATCTCTGAGTACCCTGACTAAGTGTCAGGGGTGACGCAGCTGAAGCCGCCTCAGAGAGCTGGAATGTGCAGCTTCGCTTCTGCAGAGGTCGTCCGTGTCTCAGGGAAGAGGAGGGCAGACACAGGTCAGCAATGATCAGAGAAGCTTCTGAGTACATTTATGCTCAGCATTCTACATGTCAACCCACGCAAAGCCCGGTAGACCCAGAAGACTTCTTGCTTACTGCTCTTTAGGGCTCAGATATTTCCAAACCAAACCACACCATCAGCAGTTTTCACACTAAGTTCACACTGCCATTCACTGTGAGTCATGACACCTGACTGGAAACAGAGTCAGGAAAGTCAGCAGAGGCCATTCACTCATTTGGTCATATTGATCATATTTGTTCCCTCAGCAAATGACCACCCATGTACATCATGTACCAGCTCCCTGTTATTTTGTTGTTGTTGTTGCTGTTTTTGAGACGGAATCTCACTGGATAGAGTGCCATGGCATCAGCCTAGCTCACAGCAGCCTCAGACTCCCGGGCTCCTGGGACTACATTCGCCCACTGTGGCTCCTGGCTAGTTTTCCTACTGTTAGCAGGGACAGGGTCTCATTCTTGCTCAAGCTGGTCTCGAACTCCTGAGCTCAAGTGATCTTCTTGCCTCAGCATCCCAGAGTGCTGGGATTACAGCCTTAGCCACCATGCCTGGCCACCAGCTCCCTTTTAGATGTGGGTGTTGCAGCCAGGAAGGGAGCCGAGTCTCAACTCTCCTGGAGTTCATGTTTTAATGACAGAGACAGACAAACAGGTGGGCAAATAGTAGTGGCTCAGATAGTGAAAAGTTTGTAAAGAAAAACGGAAGGTGGTAGGCTGACATGATGCAGGTGTAGAGGAAGGTGTCTGCCGCAGGCTGACTCGTCCAGCAAAGTCTATCTGAGAAGGTGGCGCCTGAGCAGACACCAGGGAACCAACCAGGAGGCAGCTGGAGAATCTCAAAGGACAGAGTTGTGGGCAGGGAGACCCAGGCAAATTCCCAGCATTAGGGGAAAGCTTGTTATGTGCAAAACCCAGAAAAACAGGAGGGAGCCAGAGGTGGGCAGGGGTGGGCCTTGGAGGGTGGCAGAGGCAGAGCAGGGCTTCAGAGTGCTTCTCTTTTCAGGAATGGCCCCACCTTTGCTCAAGCCTCCTCCACAAACACATTCCTTGGCCACCGTTGCCCATTCAGCCTGCTCTCTAGTGGCTGAAACATAGAACTGCAGGCTATTTTCAAAAACTGCTAAGGTGTTTTGTTTTTTTTTTGGAGGGGGGTGTTTTGGTAGAAAAATTGTGTAGAGAAGGAAAATACTGTTAAGATTGCACGAAAACCTTCGTATGGCACCTGGTCATTGAAGACAACTTTCCCCAAACGTCTTAGGTTCATAGTCAATAAGATGATTGAGCGACTTCTTATTTATTAGAACTGAAACAGTAAGTTTCCTGATCCTTTAGCTTTGCTCACACTTGGTCACCCTGACAGGCTGCAGTATAACAGAGATTTGCAGATTTGTTTCTTGGACACACTCAGGATCCTTGCTTCAGAGTCCAGGCTGGCTCTGGAAGAGAAGTTGTGCCCCTGAGCCTGGTCCTTCTGGAAGACAGCCCAGAGGTGAGCTCAGGAGGGCAGTGGGGGAAGTCACCGAGCTGGTGGGCACCACAGGTGCCCAGGACTGGACTCCGTGGCACCTTTACTGGAGCTGTAGGGCATGCATCTCAGAACTGTCAGCCTGGCCATGATGGGGAGAATTTACCCAGGTTGCCAAGCTTTCCTCCTTGGGCAGTATCTGGCTGCTCCCAGGTGGTCCAAGGGCCAGGGTTGAGCAGGACCCCGGACATCCCCAGGGGAGGAAGCCAGAAGGTTTTGAACCAGGGCACATGGCATATCCAGTGATCAAGTAGCATGGGAGGGTTACTTGGATTTCCCAGGAAATCCTCTCAGTGAGCTGAGGTAATGTGCTTGAACTTTCCCCAAGGTGGAGACTATCGGGGACCCACAGACACAGGGCATTTTCCCTAGCGTTGCATCCAGACATCTTACTCGCTTCCATCTGCTAAGATGCTTCCCAAGAAAGCTAGTGTATCCATGTCTACATGCTGGGCTTGGCATCCTGAGTGCTACCCCGGGTTGCAGCGGGTCCAGGTCCCGAGCCCACCCAAGGTGAGACGTGAAATTGCCTGGACAGCCACGCCTGGCTCCAGGGCACTTTCCTCAGCTGGGAGAGTGTTTTTTTCAATTGACCCAATATATCAGTTTCCCAGGGTTTCCCACAGCTTTTGTGGCTTTTCACAGGGGGGATTTATCCCCTCCCTGTTCTGGAGGCCAGAGGTCTGAGATCAAGGTGTCTGCAGCTCAGCATTGCCTCCAAAGGGTCCAGGAGATGGTCCTTCCCTTCCGACCTCTTCCGGCTCCTGTGTGGCTTGGCTTTTGGCCACATTGCTCCAGGCTCTGCCTCTGTTTTCACAGGGCATCCTCCTGGGCGTCTCTGCATCCTCTTCTTCCTCTGACGAGGACACCTATCAGGGATTTAGGGATTACCCTAATCTAGAATGACCTTATCTCCCTTTGAAATTGAGCACACCCGCAAAGATCCTATTTCCAAATAAGTTGACAGTCAGAGGACCTGGGTGGTCATGATTTTTGGGGGGAACATTATTCACACCATGACCCCTAGCCGTGGACAATCAGGACATTTTACATGGAAAAAGTCCAGACTTCTGAAGACATTGGAAAATTGGATTCCAGTTCTTGGGGCATAAACTGGACACCTTGTCCAGAGAGACATCTCTTCTGGGTCTCAGAATGCTGCCGGTCCACCTGCCTGGATGGGGTCAGGTCTGAGCAGAGGCTGCTGAGTAAGCAGTGGATTCATTACAGCCGTTCAAAGAGAAACAAAATCGCTTTGCTTAAAAAACCCCAGCAGTAGGAGAAAATAGGCCATTCACTTCACTGTTTTAGGACCTTCATATCGGTGGGTCACAGGTTAGAACATAACACCTCAATGAATTTCTCTGTCTTATGCAGACAATTTACATTATAGCAATTTATATCATTCCAATTAAGTAAAACCATTACTTCCCATACTCATTAGCCCTGATGGCTTTTATCCATGGAGAGAAGTTCATCCAAGAGACAGAGACTTCACTTGGTCTTTTTTTTTTTTTTTTTGTGGTTTTTGCCTGGGGCTGGGTTTGAACCTGCCACCTCCAGCATGAGCCCAGTGCCCTACTCCTTTGAGCCACAGGCATGGCCCCACATGGTCTTTTCTTCCCTGTGGTAACAAGGGAACCCAACTCCTACTGACTACAACCTAGAGGTCAATCCATGCTGGAGAAATAAATTTCCAGCCATAAGGCCAAAAGCAGCAGAAATCCGCCTGCTCTGGGTTAAGGACAGTAAAAAAATAATTGGTTTACATAAATGAGAAGTCACACACGGATTTCAGGTATGATTGGATCCAGCAGCTCACATCACATTATCAGGACTCAGTCTCTTCCCATCTTTTGAATATGTTTTATCTGTGTCAGCTTCACTCTCAGGTTTTCCTCATGAGGGTACAAGAGCTCCTGATCTCCTAGGAGCTCCATCATTCTACCAGCTTTGAATCCTGTGAAAATTAGCTCTATGAAAATTAGCTTTGTCCTTCCTAAAAGTTCCAACGAAAACCTTAGAATTGATCTCATTGGCTCTAACTGGCAGGATTACACATGCATGGTTGTCACCATAGCAAGCAAGGTGGAATGCTTCCATCAGTGGGGACTGGGTCTCGTGCCACCCCTGGAAAGGGCCTCAGGGTCAGCTCTCCCAAGCCACACGAATAAAGACTAGAGGAAGTCAGGTGTGGGGGGTCATGCACCTGCAGTCTTAGCATTTTGGGAAGCTGAGATGGGAGGATTGCTTGAGCCCAGATGTTTAAGACTGCAGTGAGCTGTGATCATGTCACTGAACTTCAGCCTGGGCAATAGAGTGAGACCTTGTCTCTTAAAAAAAATAAAAAAAGACTGGGGGAGGCTCTGCACCTGTGGCTCAAGCGGCTAAGATGACAGCCACATACACCTGAGCTGGTGGGTTCGGATTCAGCCGGGACCTGCCAAACAACAATGACGGCTGCAACCAAAAAGTAGCCAGGCATTGTGGCAGATGTCTGTACTCCCAGCTACTTGGGAGGTGGAGGCAGGAGACTCGCTTGAGCCCAGGAGTTGTAGGTTGCCATGACACTCTACCTGGGGCCACAGCTTGAGGCTCTGTTTCAAAAAAAAAAGAAAAAGACTGGGGGAAATGTGGCTCCCTAAGAAACTTCTGAAACAGTGTTTCCATAGAAAGAGGAAAGAAATTTAAACAAATTAGCAGATGTCTGCTACCCATTGTATCTACTTGTGGGTCTCAATGCTTTATCCAAGTTCAACATCCTCGCAGCTGAGCTCTCTGAACTCTACAGCCTAGTCTGCCAGCCGAGTACATCATCATACCCACACTGCTTTTTCCTACTTTTGAAGCAATATCTCTAAAAGCTGAAGGACCCATCCATCTTACAGAATTGTTGTCAGAATCAAATGTGATATTTTTAATAAAATGCCAAGCACAGCCCTTGGCCAACACTGGAGCTTCATCGCGGGAGCCTTGACCCCTGGGTTGCCATCACTTAGTTACACCTTGGTAACCAGATTTCAGATGGGGCTCCTTTGTCAGGGCAATGGCTTTGTGGTGGCCTTTGGACCAAGGATAGGTCCTGTGGAAATGGTGACAAAACCGAGGGACAGCTGAGGAACAGTGAGGTTGTGTAATGCCTGGGACTCTTGGGCCTTGAAGCATATGCCTGGGCCATGGGAGGGTGACCTTGCAATGAGGTGGCCCAAGAAGAGGGCTCCCGAGCGCAGCTGATAAGCAGTGTCCCCTAGTGAGACTGGTTTGTGCCACCATGGTTGATTGCAGTGTTAGTTTCTGGTGGCTGATGTGATGAAGTGCCACCAGACTGGTGTTTTACAGCCATGGGAATTTATTCACACACAGTTCTGGAGGCCAGAGGTCCGGACTGAAGGCATCGCAGGGCCTCGCTCCCTGATTCCCCAGGGAAGCCGCAGCAGGGGGAGAAAGGCTGGAGGGTGAGGTTCACAGGCACTGACCACAGCATTGCCCATGGGCCCAAGTCCTGCAGGGCCAGCAAGGGGAACCCAGGCTGCCCCCGAGGCTGGCACAGTGAGCTGGATGGGGAGGACAGCGGTGAGGCAGGAGAGCCGGAGCTGGGGCTGGTCCAGAGGGCTTCGTTTGGGACGTCTCCTTGACTGAGCTGGGGCCATTGGCTGTCTGAGGTTTTACAAGACTCACGCTGTTGTTTTACAAGACTCCAAGGTTCCAGGGTGGTGTTGGGGAGATGCAAGCACGGAGGAAATTGAAGAGCGAGTATTTCCATTGTCCTCTCCTGTGAGGTTGCCAGGGTGCTCTGGCTGTACACTGCCTTTAGTTACCTGAGGATCCTCAGGGGCACAAGGCCCCGGGGTGGCCCCCTAGGATGACAACATTTCAATCAGTGGACGTGTGATGGGAAAAGAGAGAGATGGTGCCTTGCTGATGGAGCAACACCACCAGCAAATGCTCAGATTTGGAAGGGGCCGCAGGGAACACGTCACAGGAGTCCGGGTGCTCTGGCACTGACTCAGACACTGGCTCTCTCCCTGCTGCCGGTTTCTGAAGAGGGTGGACGTTCTCCTTCCTCTCCCCAAGAATAGGACGACTGTGTAAGTCACCATCCAAAGCAAGACACCCTGGTGAATGAGAGTTTATAAAACATATCAAAACATCCCGTTTTACTCCATAAATATATCCAATTGCTATTCATCAATCAAAAAATGAAATGAAGAAGTAAATAGATAGTAACTGTCTATATTTTGAAAATATGTTTATGGTGTGACAAGTTGGTTTTATTATATTGGTGGGCCTACGAGATCGATTAAACAAACTATTTTAAAGAACATAATGTTTGGCTTACAGTTCCAGCTACTTGGGAGGCTGAGGTGGGAGGATCCCTTGAGCTCAGGTGTTTAAGGTTACTGTGAGCTATGACTGCACCAGGGCACTCCAGCCTGCGTGACCAAGTGAAACCTCATGTCTAAAAAACAAGTGAGCAAACAAACAAAAGAAGTTTTACTATTTATTTTTATTTTTTGACAGAGTCTCAAGCTGTCACCCTGGACAGAGTGCTGTGGCATCACAGCTCACAGCAACCTCCAATTCCTTGGCTCAAGCGAGTCTCTTGCCTCAGCCTCCCAAGTAGCTGGGACTACATGCGCTCGCCACAATGCCTGGCTATTTTTTGGTTGCAGCCATCATTGTTGTTTGGCAGTCCTGGGCTGGATTCGAACCTGCCAACTCAGGTGTACGTGGCTGGCACCTTAGCCCGCTGAGCCACAGGCACTCAGCCCAAAAGAAGTTTTAAAAACTTAAAAAAATATCATGTCTACATATATTATAGGAAAAGTGTTTAATGCTTCATACTAATTAAAATAGTTATATTATGACATTTATGTAAATATTTTATATGAATTCAATAACATAGGTAGTTAATTAGCTTGGTACAGATTCATATTCTGTCATCAGGTTTAGTCATGTATGTCTCTAATACTATACCACTTTTATTTTTGTGAAGCATACAGTACATTTTTACAATGCAGTACGTTTGATATAAGTTCAGAACTAAAGCTGCTACATCAAGAATAATCTTTTATTAACTTTTAAAATATTTAAATTACTAGTGAAATATTCAGCCCCCATATGTTCACAAGTCCTTTTTGCCTCCATTCAGAGGAGCTTTCTTCGACAAATGTTCTTACAACACAAAATCTATCACACAAATTACCTTTATTTAAGGTTTCCTGACATATTTCCCCAAACTGAAGTCCTGCAAAATTAAAAGCTTTCTCAATTTCACTTCCTTCTGACATAGAATATACATTTATCTAATCAAATATGGGAAACTCTATCAAAAGATTCTTCCTTTAGGTCAGGATATTTTGAAGCACAATCCCATGATTTCCAAATTCAATCTTGCCTGCCATTTTATATTCTGTGCAATTTGTTTAATTTGTTCTGTTCCTCCTGTGCTTCTGTAGGGGTAGACCTCAATGCCTTTCTACTTTACAGCTTTTTCTTTTCTTCAAGGATTGCAATTTGCTAAAAGCTTCAAAAAGCTAAGGTTTGTAAGGCTTCATCGTTTGAATATTCTGATTAAAGATTTCCGTCTGATTGCGAATGGAATGCAATCATAATCTCAAGCTTTTACAAAATAGTTCAATGCCACCTAAGGACACTCAGGTGGATTTACAAAGTAGCTTTTCAAAAGGCTCAAATGTGTCTAAAATCTGATTGAATAATGGCACCAAATAGGACGTGCTCGCTGCTTTGATGAATTTTTTGTATCCACTTCAATTTCATTGAGATGCATAAAAATCCATCTAAACTTGTACAGTGAAAGCTTTGTATTTGTTATCTATTGTTGCGTAACAAATCACCTCCAAATTTGGCAACTTCAAACGACATGCATTTATAATATTGCAGCTTCTGTGAATCAGTAATCCAGAGTTTAGCTGAGTGCTGTGACTTAAGTCTCTGTGACTTAAGGTGGCAATCAGGTGGTGGCTGGGACTGCCATCGTCTCAGAGTCCACATGGAGGAACCCACTCACCAAGCTATTGGAAGGACTGAGATTCTCCCTGGCTGTTGATTAAAGACCCTGGTTCCTTGCCACGTGGCTTGTTCCTAGGGGTATTCACAGCAGGGCAGTTTGCTTTCTCCCAAGTGAGAGGCTGGGAAAGATGAAAGAAAGAAAGAAGCCCTGAGCGGAGGGTCAGCCTGTGATCCCAGCACTCGAGGAAGCCGAGGAGGGAGGGTCCTTTGAGGCCAAGAGTTTGAGACCAGTCTGAGCAAGAGCGAGACCCTGTCTCTACAAAAACTAGAAAAATCAGCAGGACAGGGTGGCATGCACCTGTAATCTCAGCGACTTGGGAGGCTGAGGCAGGAGGAGCCCAGGAGTTTGAGTGCAAGACCCTATCTCAGAAGGAAAAAAAAGGTGATGTGCCATCCCTTTCTCTAGATTTTATTAGTTAGGAGCACGTCAGTCAGCCCCACCCACAGCCGAAAGGGAATCACACGAGCACGTTATTACTGGGTGGGGACTTATTGGGCTTACTGTTTCTGCCTGTCACAGGTGTGGGTGTTACCAGACTATTTTAATTCCATTGGACACACTTATGAGCTGTGTATGCACAGAAGTCAAATCTAGTAAGATCTGTTCCCTCAGGATTTTCTTTTAAAACAATTTTAATTGACAAATAAAAAATTGTATTTATTTATCGTGTTTGACATAATGTGTTGAAATACATATACATGGTAGACTCGCTAAATCGAGCTAATCAACATGTCCCTTACCTCACACACTTATCATTCTTTTTGTGGTGAAGAGACTTAAAATCTGCCGTCTTAGCAATTGTCAAGAGTGCGATCCATGTCACTAACTAGTCACGTGTTGTACCAGCCATCTCTTGAACTCACTCCTCCCTTTGGACTGAAACTTTATATGCCTTGGCCAACGTCTCCCCAGTGCCTGCCTCATCCCCAGCGTCTGGTAACCACCATTTATTTTACTTTGTTTCTGTGAATTCGATGTTTTTAGATTTCACATGGGTGTGATCATTTCGGGTTTGCCTTTCTGTGGCTAGCTTATTTTATCTAACCAAATGCCCTCCAGGTTCACCTGTTTTCACGAATGACAGGACTTCCATGTTTTTTTTTTTTTGTTGTTGTTGTTTGAGACAGAGCCTCAAGCTGTCACCCTGGATAGAGTGCTGTGGCATCACGGCTCACAGCAACCTCCAATTCCTGGGCTCAAGCGAGTCTCCTGCCTCTGCCTCCCAAGTAGCTGGGACTATAGGCGCCCGCCACAAAGCCTGGCCATTTTTTGGTTGCAGCTGTCATTGCTGTTTGGTGGGCCCAGGCTGGATTCGAACCCGCCAGCTCAGGTGTACATGGCTGGCACCTTAGCCGGTTGAGCCACAGGTGCTGAGCCAGGACTTCCATGTTTTTAAAGGCTGAGTAATATTGCACTGTGTGGGAACCCCAGGTTTTCTTCACCCATTCATTCTCCGATGGACAGTTAGGGCAACCCACATCTTTTCTATTGTGAATTGTGCTGCAGTGACCATCTGAGCTCAGTTCTTTCTTCTGTGACCTGTAGATCTCATTTCCTGTGGAGAGGTACTCAGAAGCGGTATTGCTGGATGCATAGTCTTCATTTAATACATGTTGCTTTCTTCCATGATTTGGCACTACACTAAAATTAGTGTTCAGATTATTATGCAAAAACAAATAGTTATTTTATCCTCAATGTTAAACTTTTTATTGCTGGTGCATAACAGTGTTTACCATAATATCAAATATTTCATCTTCAACTGAACACACGTCCACAAACTTTGCTTCGATTTCATGCATTAGAAGAACAGATTCAAACCATTATGGTAATTACTGTTTTACACGAGGCGTTGGGTATTACACCAGCATCGTTTACTTGTTTGAGAAATTCATCTTCTGTTAGTAGAGCCCACATTATTTTCCTCACTCTTTGAACATACCCAAGAAAATAAGGAATCAAAAATGAACAAAATGAATTTAGAAGAGCAGAGATTTGATCTAACAGAAAAGTCATGCTTCACAGTGAAATACTAATGCACCTGCCCCAGGGCTGTGTATCAGACTCTCAGCTAGGGATGAGGACGTTTAAATAATGACTAATTGTTTACGTTCTTTGTTATAGAGCATGTTCACACATACTCATATTTAAAGTAAAATCCCAGGGACTCCAAATGCAGCTTCCACAACTACCATTTCATGGTTCCTATTCCTTAGTTTTTGTTCTTACCTGCTTTCCTCATAGGGTAGGTGTGAGTTTGTAGGTGTGCATTTGTAGCACATCTCAGACATCATGTCCTGGTATCCTTAAGTATTTTATATTCATCTCTAGAAGACAAGAGCTCTAAAATACTCTATAATACCATTACCACACCTAAACAAGTAACACTCGCTGCACAAGGACATTAAACACCCAGGCGTTATCCAGTTTTTTTGGAGACAGAGTCTCACTCTGTTCCCCTGGGCAGACTGCTGTGGCATCACAGCTCACAGCATCCTCAAACTCTTGGGCTCAAGTGATCCTCTTGCCTCAGCCTCCAGAGTAGCTGTGACTACAGGTATCTGCACCACAATGCCTGGCTTGTTTTCTAGTTTTAGTAGAGACAGGGTCTCCTTCTTGCTCAGGCTGGTCTCGGACTCCTAAGCTCAGGGGATCCACCTGCTTGGGCCTCCCAGAGTGCTAGGAAAGTTTTAATAGACTCAGGAGTGCTTTATGCTCCTGTTCATTTTTCCAGTGTGTCTATTTGAGTCAAGTCTGTATTGCAGGCGACTAATACACTGTATCTTTACTTTCTTTTAATCTCTGGGTCCTTCCTTGCCACTTCTTTAGGGCCTACAAAAACTGGATTCCCTGCCTGCCTATGGCTGAATCAAACCTAGCTAAATGCAGGGCTTAAGTGACGCTTTTTAGGACCTGATTTCTTTCCATCCTTCATCTCTGTCTTCTGTATTAGCATCATTCTCAGGCTCCATGAGTTGGCAAGGCTGCCACCCTGGCTCCTCACACCTTCCCAACTCCCCACTTAGCTAGAAGAGACACATCATTCTTTTTTTGAGAGAGAGAGAGTCTCCCCATGTTGATCTTGTAGAGTACTGTGGCGTCACAGCTCATAAGCTACCTCTAACTCTTGGGTGTAAGTGATTCTCTTGCGTCAGCCTCCCAAGTAGCTGGAGCTGCAGGCAGCCACCACAACACCTGGCTATTTTCTCTTGTTGCAGTTGTCATTGTTGTTTAGCAGGCACAAGTCGGATTCGAACTTGCCTGCCTTGGTGTATGTGGCCCGTTCCCTAACCCCTGAGTTAGAGGCACCCAGCCGAGAGCAAGATTCTTTCTCTGCTCCTGGAAGACTATGGCACTCCCTGGGATGGGGTCACATGGTCACATGCTTACTTTAAACCCAGCCCTGTGGCCAGGGGAGGTTCCTACCAAAACCCTGGGCTGCGAGTGGGAACAGGTGATCCACAAACAAAAACAAAGCCTGTTATGGGAAAAACAGGGGAGAGAAATTCTGGGAGAGCAAAACACAAATGTCTATTATTCTTAGCATCCTTCCATTGTCTTTCTTTGGGACCAGACCCTTCCCCTCATACATTTTTATTTGATTTTTTTTTTTTTTGATCTGGGGCTCGGTTTGAACCTGCCACCTCCAGTATGTGGGGCCGGCACCCTACTCCTTTGAGCCACAGGCACCGCCACCCTTGGTTTGATTTTTATAAGGACAGAATATTAGGTAAGGACTTTGACCATTGGTCCTGACTGCCTCAGCACCCAGAAGGTCCTGTCTGCCTGTCTCCAGGGCTGGCTAGCTTTGCGTCCAGCGCAGAGATGCGTCCCCCTTCTCCAGAGCCCTGGGTGCACCATGGCTGGCTTGTTTTTGTTTCGTTTTTGTGCTGTCTAAATATTGACTCTCCTTGGAAGCAGTAGATACTAGAAAAATCTTCAGAATTTTTGTTTTTTAGTCACTTCAGACTAAGGGAGCTCCTGGTAGGAGAGAGTAAATATTTTGTTGTTGTGTGCATGAAGACTGAAAACAGAGAGAGAGAGAGAGAGAGAGAGAGAGGGAGGGAGAGAGAGAGGAAGGGAGAGAGGGAGGGAGGGAGAGAGGAAGGGAGGGAG
>CAUYON010072426.1:0-41053 GCA_963573935.1 Arctocebus calabarensis | reverse complement strand
GCCAAAATGAAGTTCAATCCCTTTGTGACTTCGGACCGAAGCAAGAACCGCAAAAGACATTTCAATGCACCTTCCCACATTCGCAGGAAGATTATGTCTTCCCCTCTTTCCAAAGAGCTGAGACAGAAGTACAATGTTCGATCCATGCCAATCCGAAAGGATGATGAAGTTCAGGTTGTCCGGGGCATTATAAAGGTCAGCAGGTTGGCAAAGTAGTCCAGGTTTACAGGAAGAAATAAGTCATCTACATCGAGCAGGTGCGGCGGGAAAAGGCTAATGGGACAAACTGTCCATGTGGGCATTCACCCAGCAAGGTGGTTATTACTAGGCTTAAACTGAAAGAAGACTGCAAAAAGATCCTTGAACGAAAAGCCAAATCTCGCCAAGTAGGAAAGGAAAAGGGCGAGTACAAGGAAGAAACAATTGAGAAGACGCAGGAATAAAATAATCTTATACGCAACTTTCATTAAACACTGCTAAAATGAAAAAAAAAAAATCTGAGAAGTACCATGTACCCCTCAGCCCTTTCCCCCCGTGGTTATATTTTACACAGTTATGTACAATATCTAAACCAGGAAATTGAGGCCCAGTGCTTGGGCGCATGCCTCTAATCCTAGCACTCTGGGAGGCCAGGGCAGGTGGGTTGCTTGAACTCAGGAGTTTGAGACCAACCTGAGTGAGAATGAGACCTGTCTCTAAAAAATAGCTGGGCGTTGTGGCAGGTGCCTGTAGTCCCAGCTACTTGGGAGGCTGAGGCAGGAGGATCACTTGAACCCAGGAGTTTGAAGTTGCTGTGAGCTATGATGCTACAGGACTCTATTGATGGTGACAGAGTAAGACTCTGTCTCAACAACAACAAACAAAAACAAAAACCCAGGAAACTGACATTGGTACTATGTGTATTGTCTATGCCAGCTTATTGTAACCCCCACTGCAATAAGGATACTGCAGAATCAATATATTTCCATAAAGATCTCTCTCATGCTATATACCTACTTGTCTTAACCCCTGGCAACAACTGCTGTATCCAGAAATACAATTGAGTTTTTGTATGTTGATCAAGAAGCCTGTAGCCTTGTTTGATTTATTGGTTTGAAGACTTTTTGTTTGTTTTGGTTTGATAGATATCTTGGGATTTTTGTTGTTGTTGTTGTTGTTTTGAGGCAGAGTCTGTTGCCTGGGCTAAAGTGCAATGGTTTCAGCCTAGCTCACAGCAACCTCAGACTCTTTAAGTGCTCATCCTGCCTCAGCCTCCCAAGTATCTGGGACTACAGGCACCTGCCACCACACCCAGCTAATTTTTCCTATTTTTAATAGAGTTGGGGGGTCTCACTTTGCTCAGGCTGGTCTTGAACTCCTGACCTCAAGTGATCCTCCGACTTCTGCCTCCCAGAGTGCTAGAATTATAGGCATGAGCCACCACACCCAGCATCCCTGGGATTTTCTACATAGACTATAAGGTGACCTGCAAATAAGGATAATTAAATTTCTTCCTTTCCAGTCGTTATGCTTTTGTTTCCTTGCTGTGATGGCCAGGACTTGCAGTACTATTTTGTATAAAAATGGTGAGAGCAGATGTCCTTGTTTTGTAATTGTTGGCAGGAGGCATTAAGTCTTTCCCTACCACATCCTACACATGGTGTTCAGTGTCCGGTTGATAGATGTTCTTTACCAGTTTGAGGAAGTTCTGCTCTGTCCCTAATTTGCTGGCTCACACAAATTAGGAAAATCAATTCTAGGTAGAATCAGTTGTAGATTAAAACCATGTTTTTTAAACTTTGAACTTAGTAATAATTATAGGTTCAAAATAAGTTGCAAAAATAGTACAGAGAGGTTCCATGTACCTGTTACCCAGCCCCCTCCCCCGCATGGTGACATCTTTCATGGCTGTAGTGCTTCATTGATCGACATGGTACAATTAACTAGACTATAATGATCTAGTCTTACTCAGATTTCACCAGCAAAATCTATTTCAACCTGCCAAAATAGAAAGCTTTTAAGTGAAAAAAGAACATATTCGTGATCTCAATAGAGAAATATTTCTTGGACAAGACAGACAATAAAGGAAAAGAATGATACACTTGGCTAAGATGAAATTAATAACTCCCGTTCATCAAATGACATTGTTAAAGTCACATAAAATATGGAGACAACCTTGAAATTTAAGACATTTAGTTAGGAAGCAAGAATTGCAATTTGGATATACACAGACCTGTTGGTGGTCTTCAGTATATCCAAAGAACAAAGAGAAATTTGGAGGTTTTATAAAAAGAAATGTTAGATATTGTTTTGAAAGACGGTTTGTTAGCATAGTAGAGTTTTGGGGACCTGGCAAGTGTGTTTGGCGGGTGAAGACGCTGGGTAAAAGCAGCCTTGGAGTTGCTGGAGGTTGTTTGCGTGGCCCTTGGAGGAGACAGCCCAGGTCACTGTGGGCAGTTGCAGTCCCCAGGCCAGCAGAGGATTGAGAGCTCGGAGGAGCGTTATGTGGACTGACTGCTTTTCCCGTGGCCTCTGCACACTCTTTCAGTTGGGCATGACAAGAATGACCCCATTTGTATAGTCAACGTTTACAACAGCGTAAAATTTGTGAAAAGAGAAGTCGCAAAGGCGGACTTTGTATCTTAAGTATATAGATCCCTATAAGAACTATTTGAATCTGTAAGAATTCAATAAAAGCATCCCAATGGAAGTGTGGGCAGAAGAGTTGAGCAGTTAACTCACAAAAGACAGCCTGCAATGGCCAAACACGGCTCCTGAACCGGATGGGAAGGTAGTGGGGCTTCCCCGTCCGACAGGGACTGGGAGGGCAGTGCCGACCCAGGGCGATGCCGGCCTCGGAGTGGGAGTGCGGGCGGGGCCGAGCCGGGGCGTGTGCGCCGCCCACTCCCGGGGCAGGCCCAGGTTTGTTACCAGCTGGCGCCGATCACACATTCGACGTAGACGAGCCAGAGCTCTGCCGGGTGCTCCCTGCCCAGCAGGGCTGAGGCTTTCGCCCGCGTCCTTCTCTCGCAGAATCCCCCAGGCCGAGCAGGGCAAGTACAAGGTGCTGTACAATTCGGGGCTGCTGTTCCGACACCGCCTCTACGCGGACCTGGAGACCGTCCTGCAGCACGTGCACCTGTTCCAGCCGCTCTCGCAGCTGGTGCGGCACGCGGCGCTCTACGTGCGCAAGTCGGTGCCCAGGAGGGCCTTCCAGGCGCTGGCCAGGTGCGCGGGCGCCTCCCCCACGAATCCATCTGCCACCCTCGCCGCCGGCCCTAGGCCGTGTCCTTTCCTCAGACGCGCGCCCTGCGCCGCCTCCTAAGAGCCCGAGGAAGGAGCGGCTGGTTAGAACCCGTTCTCCGAGTGAGGGTTGGGGAAGGACGGAGGGCGAAGCCGCCAGACCCCCCAGCCAACACCGCGCCCCCCAACCCGTCCCGGCTTCAGTACCGCTGGCCTCTGCCCGCTGGCCGGCGCCTGCCCAGGCCTGTCCCCTGGCGGGGAGCTGGGGCGCCCGAGATCTCACCCGACTCCCGGGCCCCACCGGTGCGGCTCCAGGAGGTCCGAGGCGCAGATCCAGACCCCTCAGGGCAGAGATGGACGCAAGAACAGGCGGGGGGTCCTGCGCCCCAGACTCCGGTGTGCGCAGCGCAGCAGGCCGGCTCTTTCCCCGGGGGGAGGACCTGGGGAAACCAGGAGACGCTCCCCCCGGCGTGCAAAGGGCGCGCAAAGCCGAGTGCATCGGCGGGCAGCCCACAGCCAGGCTGGCCAGAGGCCCCAGACGCTGCTTGTTGAGGACGGCGAGGCTGGGGAGAGAGACGGGAGGAAAACCTCAGGGCTGAGGAGGCCTTCCATCTCCCACCCCAGCCCTGCCCCCGGGGGAGCAGGCGTCCAGTGGGTAGTCTCAGGGCGGCCTGGCAGAAGTGGGGGAGGCCGGACCAGGGAGTTCTGCTAGGGGACCCCAAGAAAACTGCTATGAAGTGATTACTGCCCCTCAGGTGGTGTCTCCTTCTTACCTGAGAGCAAGGTAGCCGTTAGAAAGGCTGAGTGGCACCCAGGGTCCCTCAGCTAGGGAGAGACAGTCCACCTTCTTCAGGCACCCACCTCACACCACACATCGGAGACAGGTAAGACAGCAGCAAACAGCATCGGCCCACAGATGTCACTGTGTGCCAGGGCCTGGCATAGGGCTCTGGGAGGAGCTGTCAGTGTCCCCAGAGGTGGGATGACAGTCTTTGAGCTTTGCTGAGAAATGAGGCTTTCTGGGCTCGGCGCCTGTGGCTCAAACGGGCTAAGGCGCCAGCCGTGTACACCTGAGCTGGCAGGTTCGAATGCAGCCCGGGCCCGCCAAACAACAATGAGGCTGCAACCAAAAAATGGCCGGGCGTTGTGGCGGGCGCCTGTAATCCCAGCTACTTGGGAGGTGGAGGCAGGAGACTCGCTTGAGCCCAGGAATTGGAGGTTGCTGTGAGCTGTGATGCCACAACACTCTATCTAGGGTGACAGCTTGACGCTCTGTCTCAAAAAAAAAGAAATGAGGCTTTCTGCATCTTGCCCTCCTGGGCCCTGTGAGCACTGAGGCCCACACCCCTGACAGCAGCTTGTTGGGGTTATTCCTGGTGGGAGTAGTCTGATGGGAGGTATGAATAAGGCCACAGTAGCAGAAAAGTCATCAGAGCAGAGCGGGTAGTCTTAACTTCTGCAGGCGGGGAGGAAGAGGGGGAGGGAGACATTTGCTCTTTAATTACAAGCTCTGTGACCTGGGACCAGCTATCCAGCCACAGAGCTTTCCTACTGTAAAATGGGGGGATGATGCTATCCCGCAAGGTAGGGGAGACTCACTGGGGTGGGGGTTCTTTATTCCAGGATCTATGAAATCTGCCACAACAGTACCAACCTCAGGGAGGTGATCGTAAGAGACCTGTTGCCTTCCTCTGCCATGATAAAAGACTTGAGCCAAGAGTTCGGGTTGCCCCTTTCACAAGAAGCATTCACAGATGAAAACCTGTTGGCCCTACCGCCACAGCCAGCCCCCAATCTCGAAGACTTCCGAAGTCGGAATTCCACCCTCTCTTCAGAGATCCAGGCCCATCGGAAGAAGTACCTGCGCTGGCGGAACAACATGATGCTGAAGAGCAAAGCCTCGGGCAGCCTGGTGCAGGTGGGAACCCTCTCCCCCCTCAATGCGGGTCCCCACCCGGGCTAACCAGCCACGGCCAAGAGAGACAGAGCTTATTCCAGAGCAGGGCATCTGCTTTTGGCTGGGGATGCTGGGCTGGACGGGCACAAAGTGCAGGCTGTCGGCTGAGCCACACCATTCACTTCCAGCCCTGGCTTACCTCACCCTTCTTGAAAGGTAAAAAGGAATGTGCTTAGATGTATTTTCTTTCCTATGGCCCCCAGAGTTCATCATAGAGAAAGAAGTGTGGTACGTGTGTGTGTGTGTGTGTGTAATACCTTGCTTAGGCTGCTGAGGGCGTGGCTGTCCTAAGATGTCCAAGCGATGTAGGAAATAAACTCATCTGCATGGGAGAGGGAGCACAGGAGACTGCCAAGCTGGTAAGAGGATAGAAGGCTGATGCTATGTGGCCTGAATGGGCAAGGACAACCTCCCTTACCCCATGCCAACCACAAAGTCTTAAAAACACAAATATCTGAGGTATGACTTGGAATTGTGAGCCCATGGTCTGTCTGTGTGAAGACCCCTACTACACTCCCCACCTCAATCTCTAGTTTAAACATAAAAAGCCTCCTAGAATCCTGTAAGCTTTGTAGGTGTGCATTCTTTATAAAAACTAAAGGATAATATGTTTTATCTATTCGTGTTCATGTTTTTTGTTTTTTCAAAAGGACAAGTTCTTGGATTTGCTTATCAATTCTGCTTTTGCTGTTTTTCTAATTTCAACTTTATTTTTATGATACTTTAAAACTTACACTATTCTTTTTTTCTACCTGCTTAAGTTGAGTACTTCGTTAATTTTTATTCTTTCTTATTTAATGATACATGTAGTTGGCTCAGCACTTGCGGCTTAAGTGGCTAAGGCGCCAGCCACATACCCGAGAGCTGGCAGGTTTGAATCCAGCCCGGGCCCGCCAAACAACAATGATAACTACAACCAAAAAACAGCCGGGTGTTGAGGTGGGCACCTGTAGTCCCAGCTACTTGGAAGGCAGAGGCAGGAGAATTGCTTAAGCCCAGGAGCTGGAGGTTGCTGTGAGCTGTGATGCCACAGCACTCTACCCAGGGTGGCAGCTTGAGACTCTGTCTCAAAAAAATAAAATAAAATAGGGGTGGCACCTGTGGCTCAGCGAGTAGGGCGTCCGCCCCATATGTCGGAGGTGGCGGGTTCAAACCCAGCCCCGGCCAAAAACTGAAAATTAATAACTAAATAAATAAAATAAATAATAATAATAATACATGTAGTTAAAGCTATGACCTTTCTTCTACATACATCCTTGGCCATATTCTTTTTTTTTTTTTTTAATTTTCAAATACATTTATTCTTCATGCTTTAATGAATTAGGGCAAAAAACATGCTTTTGTGAAAAAAATACAAAGGTTTAATGAAAAATAGCTAAACCTTGACAAAATAGCTGTTTATTTTAAAATTCTTCTTTATTACTTACTTAACTAAAATTTGCAACCTATAGGTGGTTTATAAGTGTATCTGTGAAAGATTTTGAATTACTTAGTCTTACTCTTTGTACATCTTTTACGTTTATTCCTAACTCATCTAGTGTTTTCTTAAACAACTACATTTTCACCATAATATAACACTTCTAGTTGTATTTTTTTGTAATCACATAATCTTTCAGAAAACTTTTTGAAAGCATCTTACTGAGTTTTGTTTAAAGCAGTAAGATTTGTTTTGCTATAGGAGGCCTCAGAAAGCTGAACATTATCTGAAATTAGACAAGGCTTCCAAAAGGCAAACGAGGTAGACACATGTATGCTTGAGGGGTTTTGCTGAGATTGATAGGGTTTTCATCCAATCGAATGTCCTCTAGTGCCTTACGAATATAAGTGAAATTTTTAACATTGCAGAAAGTATCTTCATGCATCTCCAGAATGTTGTTATTCTGCATGTGAAGGACCCGTAGGTTTTCTGGGAGTGGCAGAGGAATGTGGTCCAAGTTGTTATCGGTGAGGTATAGGTGATGCAGATCGTACATATCTTTAAATGCCTCTTGCTTTATCCCTTTCCTTCCGAGTCTATTGTTGCTAATATCAATACATGTCAAGGTGGTGGGCAATTCTGGAAGCTGCCTTATCTTGTTATCATGTAGAACAAGCTCTCGAAGTTGAGGCAGCTTACAGAAGGTGTCTTCATCAATCTCAGATATTAAATTTGATGTCAAATCAATTCTTCTTAAATCATTTAAGCTTGCAAAGTCATTTCTGTTGATCTTTTTGATTCTATTAAAGTGGGAATAGAAATAAGCAGTGTTCTTGGGTAATGGAGGGATGGCATCAAGTTCATGGTCATCACAGTATACGGTGGTACTGATACAAGTACACAAAAGGCAGGTTGGAAAGTCTTCGTTGGTGTGTGGGCCCAGAACCCCTGTGAATTCTGGCTCCTGTGGGGAAAAGCCATTGATCAACCTGGGGGTGGATTCCTCCTCTGTCTCCTCCTCCTGAGCCTCCTCAGGTTGTGGGGATGGAGTGAGGAGCTCTCTGTTCCCTGAAGGCATCACTGTCGCTATTTCAATCTCAGCATGATCAATAGGAATGTTTTCATAGTTGTATAAATTATCCAGGTCTTCCAAGGTGGCATCGTAGGTTTCTGAGTCATAGCTGATGGATGGTAAGGTTGGGGCAGCCACAACAGCATCCAAGACGACAAGTCCCAGAACAAGTCTTGCTAATGTTTTCATTTTTCAAACTTCCCTTTGTCCTCAGTTTCTTTTGGAAAACGTTCCTTGAATTCCTTTGCCTGGAAAGAATCCAGCCATCTCCTGACAGAGGTCTTCCTTGGCAGTTCTTTTTCTTCATACAATTCAGGGATGGAGAGTTTTTTCTTGTTCTATATTTTCTGTCATAAATGGTCTGTTTATTTTTTCAAAAATTTCATCCATCCTGTAGCTCGTGACATCAGGCTTAGTGACCCACAATTTCATCCCTGTTGTCAGCAGTTTGACCTCCTTGCCACGCCCTCTGGTTTTTGTCCCCTTGGCCATATTCTTTAAGGTGTTGTTGTATGTGGTGTATGTTCTGGTTGTTATTCGCCTGGTTGTTAAAGCCTATTACAAAGTTAAGCAATATTGGATAATAGCAGCTTTCCTTAATCCTTATCCTGCTTTCCCGTTGCACATATGTACAAGATATATATATTCACTTATGAGTTAACATTTTTTAATCTACAGAAGCATTTATTTATGACTACATTTTGTTTTCTGATTAAAAATCATCTTTTCATTTTACTTGAGTTTTTTCTAAAGCTAAACTAGAAATTTGTAGTTTTCTCCTAAAAAATGCAATGCCATCCTGTTTATAAATCATGTTCCCTGTCTTGTCAGCTAGCTTCAAGGAAATCCATGTGTTCAACATGCTTGCTCGCAGCTTGCACCATACCAAGTGGTTGTTTAATCCAAATATCTGAGCAGCAAACTGAGCTGATCCCTCTGGAGAAAGTTTGGTTGAACAGCCCGACCACTGGGCAGTCGAAGAGAAGACCACACATTCTGAGCTCCCTGGTCCATAGTGCGGGGAGGACAATTGATAACTGGATATGCAGTGTCCCCAGACAGCTCTGGTCCCAAACCATTGCTTCTGCCTGCCCTGGCCACAAATACAGTAGGAATTCCATCCCCTTCATATTCAGATTTAATTCTCAAGAGTTTCATCTGGCCCTTTATGGGCAGGTGTTATCCGAAGTTCACATGGAATGCCAAAACTTCCACAGGCCTTCTTGATTTTCTCACAGTGACCGAGATCAGATGTACAGCCCATCAGTACTACAACCCTGCACTGACTTTCTGGTGTCAAAAGCAACTCTACTCTTTCTGCAACCCACTCAAAGTTTTTCTTCACCATTTGGAGCCCTTCAGGAGTTACTTCTTTGAGGTCCAGGTAAGACTGTTTGTCTTTCTGTTGGGCTTCAATCTCCTGATGGCCAGAGTCTCCAGGAATCATTATCAATAACATCAGCAAGAACAATTTCTTTGGTGGTTACATCAACACCAAATCCAATCTTCATATCAACCGTGTACAGTTTTGGGGCGACCAGGATTTCTCCAGTGTTTCAAAGATAGCCTGTGTAGCGTGACTCATGATATCCACTTCAGTCTGGCCTATGACAAGTCCAGCAAAGCAAAACTAGCAGCAATTAGCTGTTCTTCAGACCACTGGGGGTCATTATTGGCATCATCCTTGAAAAACATTTCCACTTTAGGTGGGTAAAATTTATATCCTTCCTTAACACCAGGATTTCTTTTGAGGAAAGAACCAGTTGCTATTCTCCTGCAAACCCATTCAGTTGGAATCTTTTCACACTGGGGCGCAACGAAAGCTGTCTCCCCATATTTCTTGGAGAAAGCAGTTTTGATACTTGCTTCTTGTAACAACTGAAAAATACAACAGGTAATTTTATTTGAAATTGCAGCTTTTCCTTCCAGGTGATTCTTTCTAGCTGCATTGCCTGCTGTAATCTGGTCCTTGGACTGCAGGAAGACTTTTCCTGGACTGTCTAACAATTCATAGACTTCCTTTGTTTTACTCTCATACAGTTTTTTACCAATGTTTAATACCTGAGCTGTCGCTGTTATTCCGAGTGGGCTGCGGGTAGTGTTCCGGCCGGGAAAAGAAGCAGAATCTAGAAAAGATGAGTTAATATTTTGCTAATCCATTTAACAAGCATTCTTAAAGATTTTACAAAAATATGGTTGTAGAGAATTCTATAATATGGTAATGCAATTTACTCAATAGCCTATAATTTGTTAAAAATCACTTGGAAATATTATTCCAGCTTTAAAAAAATTGTTTCTATTATCTTAGGAATTGTTTCTTTAAAATGGCTTTAAATTCCCTATTTATACTATAAAAAATAATTGAAACCCCATCATAATTTTTCTTACTTTTTCTATATATATATTTTATTTGTTTATTTATTCATTTATTTTGAGACAGAACCTCAAGCTGTCACCCTGGATAAAGTGCTATGGCATCACAGCTCACAGAAACCTCCAGCTCCTGGGCTCAAGTGAGTCTCTTGCCTCCGCTCCCAAGTAGCTGGGACTACAGGCGCCCACCACAACGCCCAGCCATTTTTTGGTTGCAACCGTCATTGTTGTTTGGTGGGCCCTGGGCTGGATTCAAACTTGCCAGCTCAGATGTACTTGGCTGGCGCCTTAGCCCGTTGAACCACAGGCGCCGAGCCTTTTTTCTATATTTTTGAGATATAACTTACATACCATAAAATCCAGCTATCACAAGTGCATATAAATCAGTAATTTTTAGTGAATTTATGGAGCTGTAACACCATCATCACAATCATTTTAGAGCATTTTTAAATTTAATTTAATTAAGTTAGTTTATTTTTTTATTGAGACACAGTGTCACTCTGTGGCCCTCAGTAGAGTGCTGTGACATCATAGCTCACAGCAACCTCCAACTCTTGGGCTCAATTGATTCCCTTGCCTCAGACTCCCAAGTAGCTGGGACTACAGACGCCTGCCATAACACTTAGCTTTTATTTTTTATAGAGATGGGGGGCTCTCTCTGCCTTAGGCTGGTCTCAAACTCCTGATCTCTGGGCAACCCACGCACCTCAGCCTCCCCAGAGTGCTATGATTACAGGTGTGAGCCACCACGTCTGGCCTATTTTAGAGCACTTTGAGCCACACACAAAGTATTTTCATGTTCATTTACAGTCAATGCCTGCTCACATTCCCAGCCTCATACCACATTGCCAGCCTCATAGCCACATCATACCATTGATGTGTTTTCTGTGCCTGTAGATTTGCCTTCCCGGATGTTTCTTTATTCTTTCTTTTTTTTTTTTTTCTTCTCTTGAGACAGAGTCTTGCTGTTACCCAAACTAGAATGCAGTGGTGTCATCACAGCTCACTGCAAACTCAATCTCCTGGGCTGAAGTGATCCTCCCACCTCAGGCTCCTGAGTAGTTGGGAATACTGCCACAAGGCACCTGCCACAAGCCCTCATAATATTTCTATTTTTAGTAGAGATGGTCTCTTACTTAGGCTGGTCTCAAACTCCTTGGCTCCAGTGATCCTCCTGCCTTGGCCTTCCAGAGTACTAGAATTATTGGTATGAGCCACTGCACCTGGCCTGCATAATTTAGCTAAGTGGAATCATATAATTATGTAAACTTTTGTGTCTGGCTTCTTTTATTGAGCATAATTTGCCTGAGATATATCCATGTTTCTGAATGTACTAGCAGTTTACTCCTTTTTTATTGCTGAATAGTATTCCACTGAATGAATGTACCACATTTTAGTTATTAATTCACTTACTTGGTAGAACTTATATTATTTCTGGTTTGGGGCTATTTATTGCTTCTTCGAACATTTACATATAAATCATTAAGTGTAAATAATTTTTCACATGTCCTGGGTAGAAACCTAGAAGTGGAATTACTGGGTCATATAGGCAAGTGATTTATATTTACCACTTAACATGGTATTTTAAGGCTCAGTGCCCGTAGCACAGTGGTTACAGGGCCGGCCACATGCACAAAGTCTGGCTGGTTCGAACCCAGCCCAGGCCAGCTAAGCAACAATGACAACTGCAACAAAAAATAGCCGAGTGTTGTGGAGGGTGCCTGTAGTCCTAGCTACTTGGGAGGCTGAGGCAAGAGAATTGCTTAAACCAAGGAGTTTGAGGTTGCTGTGAGCCATGACACCACAACATTCTACCCAGGGCAACATAGTGAGGCTCTGCCTCAAAAAAAAAGAAATGGTTTTATCTTTTGTATCAATGTGGAAGTTAGATTCTGTCCTTTAATTTCTGAGTTCTTCCTTTGCTGTTGATCTGTTGTGATGGTCAGTGTGTAGAACAGGTTGAAGTATTTCCTGTAGAGCTGGTCTTATTGTGGCGAATTTCCTCAATGTTTGTATATCAGTAAATGATTTGATTTTTCCACCAATTTTAAAGCTTAGCTTCACAGGATATAGAATTCTGGGCTAGAGATTGTTCTGTTTAAGTAGATTAAAGGTAGATGACCATTGTCTTCTTGCTTGGAAAGTTTCATTAGAGAAGTCTGCAGTCACCCTGATGGATTTGCCCCTGTAGGTCAACTGGTGCTTACTCCTGGCAGCTTGAAGAATCTTTTCTTTTGTCTTTGGAGACACATTGGTTGACTCATTGGTTCATCACAATGTGTCTTGGGGAAGCTCAGTTAGAGTGAGGTGACCTGGGGTCCGGTATCCCTCTGAAAGGATTGTGTCAGAATCTTTGGTGATACTTGGGAAATTTTCATTTATAATATTTTCTAGTATGGCTTCCCTTCTCCTGGGGCATTCTTCTTCCCCTTCTGGGATACCTATAGCTCATATGTTAGAACGCTTCATAAAGTTCCATAATTCTGTCAGTGAACATTCTGTGTTGTCTCTCTTCTTTTCTGCCTCTTTAACTATCTGAGTTATCTCAAGAGCTTTGTTTTCTACCTCTGAGATTCTTTATTCTGCATGGTCTAATCTGTTGTTGATACTTTCTACTGCATCTTTAAGTTCCCTAATTGACTGCTTCAGTTCCTTCAGCTCTGCTATATCCTTTCTATATTCTTCATAGCATTCATCTCTTATTTGATTCTGGTTTTGGATTTCCTTTTGGTTATTTTCCACTTTCTCAGGAATTTTCTTCATTGTTTTCATCATCTGTATTCAAAAGTCCCTTTCTGTCATTTCTAACATTACCTTATAGGTGAAATCCTCTGCTTACCCAGTGTGCCAAAACCAGTCTCACTCTATGCCCCTGAGGGCTAAGGCTGCAAGGCGTCTCATTCCCCTCCTTTAGGCTGCTCAGTCACTAGATTACTCGCTCCCTCTGATGCTTGTTCTGTGACCCTGAGGGTGGATCTTGCTGGGGCAGTTCTCCCACAATGGCTCCACATGGCTCATAGTCCTAGTCGGTGGCTCAGTCTGAAGCCCTAGATAACACTTAAAGTCCTCCGCACTCTTGTCCAAGTTCTCCCAAGGTAGTTGAACTGAGTGCCAAGTCCAAAAAAACTAAAACAGCTCGCAGGTAAGGCCTTTCCAGTTTGCAATCTCACTGCTGCTATACTTACAGCTGCCGACAGGATTAGACCTAACGAACACATGCAACCCCTTGCCAGTTCTCCACTGCTTTTTTTTTTTTGTCTTCCTCAGGGGGTCCAGACATCTCCCGCTACTTCCTGTGTCCCCAAATGGATGTTTCTGGGCAGATCCCGCTAGCCAGCGATGCCTCGAGTCATCTTTCCCCAGACTCACTGTGCAATTCTAGTTTTTCTTTATATTTATTTCTTTTAATCTAAACATTGAAATAAAACTTAAATGTTCTGAATGCTCACAGTTGTAACAGCTAACTTGTTAGTTGTAGAAACTAGTTGGGTGTAGGAACATACTACTGTCAGAACTATTATTCCCAACATATCCCATCATGTTGTTACATTATTATTACTATATAATGGTTATGGTTTGGAAATTTAAATGTTGGATTTTCCCCTATAAAAGCAGCTATTAGAGTTGTAAAAAACATGAGCATGATTTTTTTCTTGAAAAAATATGCTTTAAATTTAGAATTATGGATTGAAGTGGAGTTTTGGAGAAAAGAGTATATAGAATTGTTCTTATTGCTTCTGCTTTGAAGATATTTTAATATGATTACTGCCTGAATTGCTTTTAAACATATTTTATCCAGATTCTCCAGAAATCTATCGCCTACTTCTTCCTACTTGCTGTTGGTCATCTTTTCTGGATGTTATGTGGGGATGTGATTTATAGAATCCCAGCAAAGAAGTGGTAAAGTTCAGTTCTGCCAAATACTGAGATCACTGGTTGTGGTTGGACCGCACACTACTATTGGAATTACAGTGGTCTCCTCTCACTGGTTGTTCATTTCTGTCTTTAGAATGGGAAGAAACAAATTCTTCTAGAAGAATGCAATGGAGTTTTATTTATTTTTTTACTATTCTTTTCTTTTTGCATTTTTTTTTTTTGGCCAGGGCTGGGTTTGAACTCGCCACCGCTGGCATATGGGGCCAGCGCCCTACTCCTCTGAGCCACAGGTGCCCAGAAATGGAGTTTTAGATAAGATTATTTTGTACGATTTCACGTAAGCTTGGGTAGTTACAGATTTGTCACCCAACGTGTGTGAATGTAATTTTTGTAGAAAGGAAACGTATTTACTCTTTTTTTTTTTTTTTTTTAGAGTTAATCAGAGGTTTTCATAAGGAGAAAACAAGAATAAGGAGAGGACCAATATACTTGGAAGTTTATAGATTCAATGCATAAGGACTACACAAAAAATTGGGAGTTGTTTTCAGTAATCATGAAACATTTGAAATAACCCTAATGTCACAATTTGATACCATTTTTTGAAGAGCATAAAAATAAGCCTAACTAGCAATGTGTTATTTAAAGATCCATACATAAATGATAAAGCTATAAAAGTCAGGGGAGAATGCTATTCCTCAGCATCTGGTTGTTTCTCCAAGTGAGAGAGAGGAGGGCAGCACACAGAGCTCTGTCTCTCTGCACTTTGTATCTGCTCTGGGGTTGGTACTGGATATCAAGTGATACATACAATGTAGGATCCGATGTAAAACCCAACTTAATAAGCAGTTATCTTGGAGAGAATTACAAATATACGCATCTCAGGTGAATGAAAATAGTTTCTAGCATTACTTGAATAACTATGCCTTTCTGGCTATTTAAAAGTTTTTAGGTAGAGTTATTTAAATGTATCATTATGGAAAGTAAGCCATGTGGAAGTTTGTTTAGGTTGGACAAAAAGGGCTATAAATTGCTAATTCTTTCATAGGCCAATGCTAAAGTACTTTCAATCTCACAAAATAATACTGAAGATAAGATATAATAAGTATCTTAAATGAAGATAAGGATTTAAAAAAACTATACAATGTAAATGCTCTTAAAACAAAGTTTCAGGGCGGTTCCTGTGCCTCATGGAGTAAGGCACTGGCCCCATATACTGAAGGTGGCGGGTTCAAACCCGGCCTCGGTGAAACTGCAAAGCAGAAAAAATAGCCGAGCGTTGTGGTGGGCGCCTGTGGTCCCAGCTACTCGGGAGACTGAGGCAAGAGAATCGCCTAAAGCCCAGGAGTTGGAGGTTGCTGTGAGCTGTGTCACGCCATGGCACTCTACCGAGGGGGATAAAGTGAGTCTCTGTCTCTACAAAAACAAACAAACAAACAAAAAGTTTCATTTTTTGATCTTTCCTATTCTTAACATCTTTCTAAAACGTAGTCATTGATAATGAGGGGCCACACAACATTTCTGCTTTGTTTGAAACTATCATCTTGCCTTTTCCTATGTGCTTGATTTTACTTCTTCAATTCACATACTTGTTTTATGTTAAAAACTTAGACATCCTTTCTCTATTAGTCCCTCTGGGAACAAAGCACTGCATGTGGTAAGGATTAGGAATATCAGTATGTGCGCATGAATGAGATAGCATTTGTAGTAGATGCGAGGCTGGTTCTGCCCAGTTTAGGAGACTGGTCTTACAGTTGTTCCTCAGTCTGGACGTCTGCTAGCCCGTGATGGCCTCACTGAGGATGCCCTCAGACCAGTGCCCATGTTCTTGGCTGCCTCTATCTGGATCTGGGTGGAAGAAGCCTATGATTTCTGGTGTGTCTCTCCTTTCTCATGTAGTACATCACTGTAATTGAAATATAGTTCCTCTCACTTAATGAGAAATGTATCCTTAGGCAGTTTTGGTAGTGTGCAACCACCGTAGCGTATACAGATAGAAACCTAGGTGGTGTGTTTAACCTATATCGTGTGTTATAGTACCGAATACTATAGGTTATCATAATGAAATGCCAAATATTCCTGACTCTAAACATATTTAATAGCATTTTTAATAGTATACCTGCATAATACTTACCATGAATGGGGCTTGTGCGACTAGAAGTTCCTCTGGGTGAGTCGTGAGTAAGTCAATGTGACGGCCTTAAGACGTAACTGTCACTACTATAGACCTTATAAACACTGGACACTTAGGCTATACTAAATTTATTAAAAAATTTTCTTTCTTCAATTACAAATTAACCGTAGCTTAGTGTAAACTTTTTATATTATAAAACTTATAAATTTAAAAAAAAAATTTAGTTCTTTTTTTTTTTTTTTACTTTGTAGTCTTTGGCCTGAGCTGGGTTTGAACCCACCACCTCTGGCATATGGGGCCGGCGCCCTACTCCTTTGAGCTACAGGTGCTGCCCAAAATTTTAGTTCTTTTGTGATAACACTTAGCTTAAAACGCAGACATGGTGTGTAGCCAAAATTATAGTTTTTCCATATTTCGCTATTTTAATAAGAAAAATAAAGTTTTAATTTCAAAATTATTTATTTATTTTTACTTTATTTTTTTTTTGTTAAAAACTAAGACACAAAGAAACTGATGTAGGCCTATGCAAGGTCAGGGTCATCCACGTCACTGCCCTTGACCTCCACGTTTCCCCACTGGAAGGTCTTCCGTGGCTGTAACACATGAGACTTCAGTGACAATCCCTTCTTCTGCAATGTCTGCTGAAGGACCTGCCTGAGACTGCTTTACAGTTAACTTTGTTGTTATAAGTAGAAGGAAATAATGATAAAATAATGATTAAAATGTATACTATAGTAAATAGACTGGTAACATAGTCATTTATTATCATTATCAAGTACTGTATACTATTCATATGTGTGGTAGATTGCTAGACATTTGGTAGTACAGTAGTTTTATTTGTAGGAGGATCACTATAAATATACTGTGCTATACATTTAGAATGGCTGCAAGGTTGCCAGGTGCAATAGGAATTTTTTAACTCTGTTACATTCTTATGTCACTGCTGTCATAGATGTGGTTCGTGGTTGACTATAATATTATGTGGCACTTGACCATATCTAACTTGTTTTGTTGTTTTTGCTCACCTCTATTTCTGGGTCTTTTCATTCACTTCAATGAATGAAAAGAATGTATGTATATTCATTGCATTCCTTTTTCTTTTAATTTTTCATGGCACAAGAAGACATACCATTAATAAGTAACTATTCACCTACTTAAAAAGGAAATGGTACCATGATTCCACTAAAGGTACTTTGCGTCCAGGCATTTATTGAAGAGAAAGAAGAATATTCATAATACAGAATGAATTCATTATGATTTGTAGAGTACTTGCCTGAGAAAAAGGGAATGTGTGAAATATAAATTTTTTCCTTATATTGACTTGATTCAGTTGCTAAGGTGGTTAATTGTCATTAAATACAACCAGTGTTTTCCCTGACTTTTTTTTTTTTTAAGTTTGATTCCACAAACTGTAGAGTTAACATGTTACTAAATTGTTAAAGAACAAGCAGTTTAATAGAATTTCAAACAACTGATACCATCTTACATACATGGCGTGTGTGTGTGTGTGTGTTCGATGATATTTATCATTAGTTTAGTTTGAAGTAGAATGAAAACTACAGAGTTTCTTCTTACATTAATCTTTTGGTTATCATTATTTAAAAAATTACCTGGTTTGGAGTGGTGCCTGTGGCTCAGTGAGTAGGGTGCTGGCCCCATATACCAAGGGTGGCAGGTTCAAACCCGGCCCCACCCAAACTGCAAGAAAAAATAACCAGGCGTTGTGGCAGGCGCCCATGGTCCCAGCTACTTAGGAGGCTGAGGCAAGAGAATTGCCTAAGCCTAAGAACAGAAGCAAGTTGCTATGAGCTGTGATGCCACGGCATTCTACCGAGGGTGACAAAGTGAGAATAAAATAATAAAAAAAATAATAATAATAATAAAAAATTACCTAGTTTAATAAAAATGATAGGACATAGAAGTCAATTTTTGTCAACTTATAAATTGAAGACAAAGTTAATAATTGTTTTTAAGTTTTATTTGTACATAGGGGCTAATTAAAAATATTTCTAAGGGGCGGTGCCTGTGGCTCACAGGAATAGGATGGCCGGCCCCATATACCAGAGGTGGAGTTCAAACCCAGCCCCGGCCAAAAACTGCAAAAAACCCGAAAAACCAAAAACAATATTTCTAAGAAAGTTTTGTATGGGGAAAGCTTTGCAAACCTAAGTGATGAATGTCAGCATCTTTGTTGCGATTTGGCAGTACCTCTCAGAGTTCAGTGCTGTTCTGCTCAAGTGCTGCTGAAGGTCCAGACTCTGCAGCATTAGCAAAGCCCACAGTGTCCCGTCTCTTAACTGAATGATTAGTGAATTGAATGTTGATGGAAACAATAGTGGGACAATGAAAAGTGTAACAAATATACTTTGAGGAGGGAATAATAAATTACTTTATGTATTTATATATACATATTTGGGTGGAATTTTTAAATGGGTCTAAGTGAGGTTTAATGGCTTCTAACATAGCAGATTTGTTTCAAAAATTCTTCGCCAACTGGAATTTTACACAGTGAATATTTAAGTGTTCTGGTTTTAGACTTAGAAAAGTATTTAAATATTAGAAATTAAAATTTTACTCAGTGATTTTAAAGTTTTTAAAAAATATTTTTAGTGTGTTTATAACTATGTTCAGCTATTTTAATGCTATCAAGTTTCTTTTCCTATGTGAAATTTTTATGATCATGCATGACTCAGTGTTTGTTAATATATGTTCCATAATTTTTACACAGTAAGTTTTAAGAGATGATCGGGTTTTTTTCAGTGTTGCTAACATTTTGAAATTATGTCCAGTTTTTCCTTCTCATCTGCAATAAGTTGTTGAATCTCTGAGGACTTCTAATATATATTTGGCCAACAGTGATAAGCAAAAGCCTAAAAGAGGTTTTACTGTTCAAAACATGATTATGTGAATAGCTTTCTTGCCATCAAAATTATATATTACAGGTTTAATTTCAAGTCAGCTGACATCTCATTGCTGTATGTGGGGGGAGGGGAGAGGAGATATGGGAGGAAGGAGTATATTTGGGCGGAGCTCACCTAATGTGCATGATGCCATGGTACATTTCAAAACTATTAGGAAATGAGTATAATTGTGATGAATGTGTTACTTAGTTCAATGTAAGAATTTCACATTGTATATTGAAGCAGTACCCTGAACCCCATAAATGCATCAATGTACAAAGTTATGATTTAATAGAAAATAAGTTAAAAAATAATAAAAGCATCTAAAAACAGTTTATGAAGTTTTAATTTAGTTTATTAATACAATCAAATTTTGATTCTGCTTTAGTTTTATCCATTTGAACTTTAAAAGCTAAAGGAAAACATTTTTTCTTATGACTTTTAATCTATAGAAAATGAAAAGAATTTTAATTTTGTGGCAGCAATCATAAACAGTACATTAGGTTTTCTATAATAACATGTACCATTAAAGGACTTCATTTATGGCAGTGTCCTATAATCTTTACATCACAATGAGGAAGAAAGAACATTATAATAAGTATGAGAATTTGATGGCAGTTTTACCTGTTGTGGGCTCTGTCTTGTCAAAGGGATAGTGCAGTGACTTCTAGACTAGCTGGCAGATACCAGCAGCCATAGTGTCACCGCACATTACCACCTCGTGCAACTGAAAGCTCTCCCTGAAGCCAGTCTGTGTCGCTGAGTCCTAGATGAGGTCTTCATGGGTGCTGACCATAAAAAGTTCATCAAAGTAATGAGGCGAGGAGAGAGCTTGGTGCTCATGGGCAGAGCTCAGCACCAAGGAGTGTGAACTGGCTCCAGCTGTGACAATAAAACAGCAGGTGGCTGCTGTCATTAGGGGTGGCAGATGAGGCAGGGGACTAACAGTCAGCCCACAAAACTCTCATTTGTTAGCCATCGCCACTGTACCATGCAAAATAGCTTCCATCTCAGTCAATTTTACTTTGCAAAATATTATACACAGCCATCAGAATATTAGCGCTCTGCTGTCCCTTCATCTTCTCCCCTCCCCCTCCCGTCTTTGCTCTGTTCTGCTCTCACTTTACTTGTCTTTACCTCCCTGCACCTTTCTGTGAGAAGGCACTGCTTTGTCAACTTGGTTGAGAGCGGTTTGTATGAATTCAAATAGGGTATTTGAAATTTTGAAAATTATGGTGCCATTTTAGTGTTGCAATTATTACTTAGTATTAGGGGCTGTTTACTGTGTAAATGCTCATAAACCTAATTGAGGTACCTTTCTTTCAGATTCCATACTATCTTTGTCATCTTCTGTGAAGAATTTATAACTGCTGTGAAAGAAATAGAGGAAATGAAGGAGAGATGTCAGAACAAGTCGATTTATTGTGAGGGATGCTATGCTACAAATTTCAGAATTTGTTGTTATCTGAATAATTTCAGTTTGGAAGCAAAGGATAGTTTGTTTTAATAATATGTGGGTCTGTGGACATTTTAGAATATTGTTAAGATGGAATGTACAACAGTTGGCCAAGTTTTAAAATCTTATTTAGGGAGTAAAAAACAAATAATAGAAAGACCTATTTTTCCTTTAATAAAGGAAGAAAGGAAATTAAAGAAGTATGGGAATAAGTAACGTTACCTTGTTGCAAACTTTGTGAGATTAGCATCAAATTTTGTTATTTTCTAAAGCCTAACAGGGGCCTAAATTTATTCAGCAAAGTAAAATATTGTTACTGTATGATCCACTCAATTTATGCTAATTAAGAGGAGAAATACTGGAAATAGTTTAATCTTTGGAGATTATATGCCAGGTATTTTGTAAAGTGTCTGTTAGGCTTTCTGTATTAGTTGGAAAAGATTTTAAAATTAAAACGATGATTTTCTCTTTCTTTGTTTTGTTTTGATTATGTCAGTGTGCAGTGCATATTTTTTATGATTCATTTCTATAATGAACATTTTTGGGTGCTCAAATCTCTAGGTTTGTTTCATGGGAGCCATCTCACGGTATCTTTTGTGTTCTGTTGACATACTTTTTTGAGTATTTGCTTAACTTCTGGTGCCACACGATATTCCAGGCCTCTCTGATCAGCTCTTTTGTCAAGAAGCTCTAGATCCTTCTAACAGAAAATTTGTACATCAATCAAGATCGGGCTGCTAGGTAAACTCACTGGTTTTAGTGTTTCCTCTCAGTGACTAGACATCTTCATTTCTTACATAATTAGTTACTAAAACATATTTTCTTTTACACCTCCTCTAAAAGAAGGGGAAAGTTCTTTGCAGTTTGCCTGTGAAAGACCTTCTCAGTCTCATTTTTCCCCCCGTCTGTGCTGTAGCCTTAGCACATAAGCAGTGCTCTGAAACTGGCGTACCTTTTCTCATGATTTTCTTCTGTCAGGAATGTCCTCTATCTCATGGAAATCCTAGTTATCCTTAAGTTTAATCCTTTTTTTAGATTATCCTAATTTTTTTTAGTCATTTCTATATTTTATTTACTTTTTTGCCTACTAAACATGTTTTTTGCCTATTAACCACATAAGATATGAGATTATATCATAATTAATTTCTTTTATCTGTTATTTTCTGATGTGATGTGTGAACTGGAAAATGAAAACTTAAACAAGTGGTATACTATGTTCTTTTTCATGTGAGAGAAAGTCATTCATTGTTTGGTTTGATCCATCTGTAAATACTCTACTTTCTGTTTTTGTAGATCTGCTTGTTCTGGATGTTTCTTGTTAATGGGATTCTATATTATGTGGCATTTTGTGTCTGACCCTGTTCTCCCGTTTTCAAGGTTCGCGCATGGTGTGTTCATCAGTGTTTCCATCTGTTGTTGCCTACTAACTCTGCAGTGTAGACACAGCTCATTTCCTTTACCCATTCATCCTTTTACAGTAAACTCACTGGTTTCAGTGTTTCTTCTCAGTCAACAGATGTCTGGATTATTACAGTCATCTGGGTTATTTCTGCTTTGGGGGTGTTATGACTCATGTTGCTATGAACATTCATGTACAAATTTTTGTGTAGAAATGAGCTTTCCGTTCTCTTGTGTGTGTATACCCGGGAGTTGCATTGCTGGGCCTTGTGGTAAATGTATGTTTAACTTTTTGATAAACTGCTGAGTGTCTTCCATATTGGCTGTACATCTTGTATTCTTCCTAGCAACATATGGAGTGTTTGTATTTCTCCATATCCTTGACAAAACTTGTTACTATTTATCTTTTTGATCATCGCCAACACAGTGATTTTGAAGTAATACAGTGTGGCCATAAAGTTTGTGTTAAATCACACACCATTTAAAGTTGTACATGAACCTGCGTAGTATTGAGTTTTTGATTTAGATTTCTCTGAAAAAAAGTCACTTTTGAGGAACTGTTCATGTGCTTATCATCTATTTTTATATCTTCTGTTGAGAAATGTCTATTCAGAGCCTTTGCCCATGTTTAATTTATATTTTGTAAATCCATTACCATATATATGATTTGAAAATATTTTGTTCCATTCATTGTGATTCTTTTTATTTTCTAATTGTGTCTTTTGTAACAAAAATTTCTTTAATTTTGACGAATTCCAATTTATTTTTTTCTTTTCACATTTGTGCTCATAGTATTATATCTAAGAGACCTTTCGGTAATCTGAGATCCCAAAGATTTATTCCTCTCTCTTCTTTTTCTAAGAAAAAAAAATTTTTTTTTTTTTGAGACAAGAGCCTCAAGCTGTCACCCTGGATAGAGTGCTGTGGCATCACAGCTCACAGCAACCTCCAATTCCTGGGCTCAAGTGAGTCTCCTGCCTCTGCCTCCCATGTAGCTGGGACTTTAGGCACCCGCCACAACACCCGGCCATTTTTGGTTGCAGCCGTCATTGTTGCTTGGCGGGCCCAGGCTGGATTTGAACCCACCAACTCAGGTGTACGTGGCTGGCACCTTAGCCCGTTGAGCCACAGGTGCCGAGCCTTTTTCTAAGAATTTTGAAGTTTTACTTCTTACATACAGTCTTTGAATCACTTTGAGTTACTTTTTACATAGATCATGAGATGGGGGTCGTCTTCATTCTTTTCTCATGTGCCTGTCAAGTTGTCTCAGTACCATTTGTTGAAAAAACTATTTTTATCCTTTTTCATGTCTTGGCACACTTATCAAAACGAGTTGACCACAATGTAAGGACTTAATAGGCAATCCCTGAGTTACAAACATCCAACTGATGTACGACTCATTAATAGGTAAATGTACTTGTTTAAACTAACATACAACTTCAACTTAAGAACATATCTGCATACTTGTTTGTAACTCAGGGACTGGCTGTATTTCTCCACCCCCTATTTAATTCCATTGGTGTATATTTCCATTTTTGTGCTGGTAGCACATGTCTTGATTATTGCTGCTTTGTAATTGAGAAGTGTGAGTCCTTCAACCTATTCTTTTTCAAGACTGGTGAGGCTGTTTGAGGTTCTGGCATTTCCATATGAATTTCTAGGATCACCTCATTAATTTTGGCAAAGGCCCAGTTTGGGATTTTGACAAGGATTGCATTGAATTTGCAGATTAATTTGAAAGTATTGTCATCTTTAAGTATATTATATTCCAATCCATAATAATGGTACTTGTATTTATTTAAGTTTTCTTCAGTTTCCTTTGATGATAATTTGCAGTTTTAAATGTATGCTTTCCACTTTTTTGTTAAATTTATTCCCACATATTTTAAATGTTTGCATAACTTCATTTTTGAGTCTTCATTGTTAGTACGTAGTGACACAATTGATTTTGTATAGTACAACATTGCTAAATTTGTTTATTAATTTGAGTAGTTTACTTTTAGATACAAGATCCTGTTGTCTATGAATAGAGTTATTTGTACACTTTCTTTCTAATATAAATGGCTTTTAATCTTTTTTTCTTGCCTATTGCCCTGACTAGAACCCCCTGTGTAATGTGGAGTAAACATCTTAAGGAGCATACATACTGCTTTGTTCCTGACTTTAGACAAATCGCCTTCAGTCTTTTACCACTGAGTATAATATGAGCTGTGAATTTTTTTGTTGTTGAGACAGAGCCTCAAGCTAACGTCCTGGGTAGAGTGCTGTGGTATCACAACTCACAGCAACCTCCAACTCCTAGGCTTAAGCGATTCCCCTGCCTCTGCCTCCCAAGTAGCTGGGACTGCAGGTGCTCACCACAATGCCTAGCTATTTTTTGGTTGCAACCGTCTTTGGTGTTTGGGCAGGCCCGGGCTGATTTGAACCCGCCAGCTCAGGTGTATGTGGCTGGTGCCTTATCCGCTTGAGCCACAGGTGCGGAGCCGAGCTGTGAGTTTTTGTTTTTATATTTGCGGTTTTTGACTGGGGCGGGGTTTGAACCTGCCACCTCCAGCATATGGGGCCGGCGCTCCACTCAATGAGCCACAGGCGCTGCCTGAGTTTTTATAGGTAGACCTTAGTAGATTGAGGAAGTTCCCTTTAGTACTTCTCTCACTGAGTGAATTTTTTTCATAAAAGGGAGTATAATATTACCACATCTCTTTTCTGCATATTTTAAAATGATCATGTGGTTTTGTCATCTACTCCATGAATAAGATATATTCATTAATTTTCAGATTTCTTCAGTCATATTCAGTTGTTTTCTTCTTTGCAGGAATTTATTCATTTATCTAGATAATTTGTTGGCACACAAAGGTCCATAATGTTTCTTTTTTATTTTTATTTTTGTATGGTCACTAGAATATCCCCTTTTCATTTCTAGTGTTATTAATAATTTGAATCTTCCTCCTTCTCCTCCTTTCTTTCTTCTTCTCCTCCTCCTCCCCCTGCACTCTGTGCTTGCCTCCTTTGCCCCTGTACACGTATTCTTGAAGCCTACTTAATTTCTCACTGACGGCGAAAGGACCAGTACGCTTCCACTTAGCATGATATACATATCCAACACACATTCGACAGCCCCCTGACCTACTCCCAAACAGGAATTTATTAGCCCTGTTTTGTCTATGAGTATATTTATTTATTCTTCAATTCACATTTCCTCTTTGCTATCCGTAACTTAGAAATGAGTTAGAAAGGTAACATTATTCACAAATCTTATTTTAGATGATAAGATAACTAACAAAGGGAAAGAAATTAATCCTGACCATATTATATTATTATTTAAAAAATTCCAGAATATTTCTTCTTTAATTGGTTCACTTAGTTTATTTTGTTGGGAATTATTATAGGAAAGTAATTTGGCCAGAACTTGATTGACACTTGTACGTCTCCCCAGGACAGCAGGAGCCAATGCTGATGCCGACTTCCCTCAAGTGGGGCGTGTTCCCAAGTGCCTGCCAAATCACTGTGCACGGATTAAATTCTGTTCTTAAGCTTTCTTTGCTAAATGCATTCTATTATGTTCTAAATATTTGCATACTTGTATTTCACAGAAGATATTTATCTTAACTATGTGTAAACCTCGATTCAAGATACAGAGCATTTGTTTATCTGTGCATGTCTCATAATAGTATGTCCCTGCTAAATGCATTCAAATATAGATCGGATCATTTTGAATTCTCAGTTTTTGACTCAAAATAATTCAATATAGGTTGGTTGTATACACACATTGAATGTACATGACCAACAACTTCAATTCATTTCTACATAAATTGCAACCTAGATAGCCCTGTTAACTTAATAATTTTGAAGCAATAAATTAAAAAGTCATCTTTTCTAAAACTGCCCTTAAACCAGAAGTGCCCACACTAGTCTTGGAAACAGCTGTGTCCGGCCTCCTGGCACTTCCCGCCGGCCAGCTCCACATTGTTTCCCTGGGGCGTTGGGTCAGCTGTTTGTGGATCCCTCTTTGGATTGGATTTGGGTTGGTGGTACCTGCTGCCTGACATGTGATGGTGTTTTCTATCCGCATCAAAGATCAGGCAGGGAATTTGAAGAGAAATTACATATAAAAGTGGAAATCCCTTTTTGGGTGGATTTATTGATTGGTGTTTTATTCCTTTACATAAACATCCTCATGAATTTTAGTTCTTGCACATTTAATCAATAAGTACAATACCAGGATTATATGCTTGGCTAGTAACAGCTATAATTTAATAATAGCAATAATTATTGTTAGTACATTTCTTGAAATGTCTAGGGTTTTTACTATAGGCTTCTATGTGCCATATGCATGTATAGATAATATTCTTCTGTAATCATTGCTGTATTTAATTCTAATATACCTGAATTTTCATATTTATAAGTTGAGGTTAGTAATACAGTAGTATGCATCTATTACAATCCTGGTTTTATGTCTGATAATCCATGTTAAACATTTATTGCTATTAATTGACCGTAGTATTCTATCACTAAAATGCAACATTTTATTACTATTTATTTTTAATTTTTGCATGGCCCTATAGAGAAGCTCTTCTATCGTAGAAGGATGAAAATGAGATGCATGAAGTCCAGCTAACTACCTCTATTCTAAGTCACTGTGCTCTGTCCTCTTCTTCCTCTTGTCCCTGTGGTCCTCCTCTTGTCAGAGTCTGGTGGTCATGTTCATTGAGATCATCGTCATCATCATTGTAAAGCTGTCTAACTGTTCTAGAGAGGGATATAAAGTCCTTGTCCAGTCATGGAAAAGGTCCAGATTCAGCCCAAATTCCTTTGTCTTCTGGCTTTGCTCTGAGCCTCAATGAGATTTTTGTGTTCTTCCTGCACATGACTTTATATTCACAGTATATCTTTGGATATGTATTTTAACTCCTGTTGACCATGTTAACACTTTCCATTCTTAGGGAAAATCTGATATTACCATTGTGTTGCTACCTTCAGAAGAGCTGTGGTAGCTCCATGCAAAGCGTTTCTTATTGAAGGAGTGTGGCTCACAGTCAATGTCTTTTCAGCTCACACTTTCATATAACATTATAACCTTTTATGAACATATCTAACAGTTGTTTTTGACTCTTCTTCTTGGGGATTTCTTGGTAATTCTCATTTTATACTTTATCACTAGTACAGTTGTTTGCTAAATTTGTTGTATTTTTTCTATTTATTTATTTTTACATATACATGTGTTTATTAGGTTTCCACTTTTTTCCTTCACAAAATTAAAAAGGCTTAAGATTTAACAACAATAACAATGTGTAAGATAAGGACTAGAAACAAAAACCTCATAAAGAACCAACGAAGATAAATGCATTCAGAAAAGGAATCAGATGATTGCTGCAATGAAGTATTAAGCAATAATAATAATAATAATCATAATGCAAAGAAAGTAACATTCACATTGTCAAATAAGAGTATGTCTATTATAGAATGCTTTGAATCTGAGGTTCAGTATAAAATTTGTTGTATTTTTTAAAACAATTCAGATACTATTAATTTCATTTGGTCTCCCATGTTGGATTATTGTCTTAACTGAGGCCATGTTGCTACTAATTGATGGAGACTGGACTAGACCCAGAGTTTTGCCTGCAAACTTCCTCTTTTTAGTATACTCAGTATACTGCTACCTGCATGAAAAACTCAGAAATGAAATACATTTTCATCATTGATTTCCTTATTTAACTTGGAAAAATGACTTTTTAGGTTAAAAAAATTGGGCCTATACTTTTAAATTGGGCCTATACTTAAATTATCATTTTTAAAAGGGAGAGGCAGGACTCAGTTTACTGCACAGTGTGGTCTGTATGTTCTGAGGACACAGCTTGGCTTTGGACCCTGACCCTGCCATTTACTAGCTGTGCCGCCTTTGGGAAGTTACCGAATCTATGGGCCCCTTATCTGTACAGTGGGCTGTTGGGGGCTGAATAAGTTGGTACACATGGAGCACCTAGCAGAGCTTGGCAGTCCTTCCCTTCAAAAGAACAAACCAAAAAGCAAGCAACTTTCATATGTGATTACTTTCTTCATTATGAAAAATGTGGTTAATCTTTGGTAGTGTACAGTGTATTGTTAAGGTCTTGGGGTATAGTATTATTTACAGCTCTGAGAATAGTAATAGTTACATTTTGATATGGACCCTCTAAGTGACAATGGAATTAACCCTTGAAATAAAGCAGCATTACCTCTCTTGAGTATCTTTGCTTGCTCTTACCTGACAGCTTGTAGTTAGTTATATGTGTATTTGTGTGTGTTTGAAACATAACTTCTCAGATTCTTTGAGGAATATTTTTGAGGGCTGTAGTTAATGTTTTATAGTATCTAAAATACACTGCTAGTTTTCTGAGTACAGAATGCTTACTGGGGAGGTTCAAGACTTAAGAAAAGTTTTAGGGCCTGTAATCCAAGAACTTAGGGAGGCTGAGGCAGGCAGATCCCTTGAGCTCAGGACTTCCAGAACAGCCTGAGCAAAAGTAAGACTACATCTCTACTAAAAATGGAAAAACTAGTGGGCATTGTGGTAGTTGCCTGTAGTCCCAGCTACTCAGGAGGCTGAGGTGGGAGGATTGCCTAAACTCAGAAGTTTGAAGTTGCTATGAGGTAGCCTGAGGCCATAGCATTCTAGCTGGGCAACAGGGTGAGATTCTGTCTCTTCCACCCCACCCCCCAAAATATTTTTTTGTTTCTTATGAATTAGGAAAAATTCTCTACCTTTTATTTCTTCACGGAGATTTTAAATAAATTAGCATTTATTTTCAAGGAACAGCAAAGCCATCTAGGAAAATAATAAGATATTGAAGGATTTATGGATATTTTAAATGTTGGAATATTAATCATTTGTTTTGAAAGCAAGTTGCTTTACATACTATTACTATTTAACTGTAATAGTATATAAATTTACCAAATGCGAAAATGGTAGAGTCTATGTGGTAATTATGACCAAAAGCATTCAAAAGAAGTGTGTCAGAACATTTTTGATAAACAGTGAAAGACGTTTTATTTTGGCCTAGCAATGATTTGGTAAAAGAGCTTAAGGAATATAATTAGGAAGTGTTATCTAACACCTGTTAACGTCTGAATTTTGGAGTAAACAAATCTCACATAATCATTTTGTTTCTCCCTTTATTTGCTTGGGAAATTTTTGACAGATTTCAATACCTTTGAACTACAGGTTTTCCTGTGTTGTTCATTTAGGTTAACATTCTCATTAATAGGTAAGAGAAGTGGGTGGAAGGAATGCTTTCTTGAAGTCATAATTAAACAATATAATCAGAATCTGTTTACAGTTGTATTTAAGATGGTAGATATGTATTTAATTTTATATATTATATATATAACAGAATCTTTAATACTTCTTTTAGGTTTTCATTTATGTCATCCAACATATTTTACATTTCACCTAAGATCATTTTATACTTTGGAGGTAAAATCTTTGTCTTGTTTATAATAAAACCAATGCCATCCATATCAGTTGGCTATTCTTTTTGGAATAATCATGTTTATATTTATTTTTAATCATAATTATTCTTGCTAACTGATTAAATTATCTGTTATTATTATTATTATTTATTGTTGGGGATTCATTGAGGGTACAGGAAACCATGTTACACTGGTTGCATTTGTTGGGTAAAGTCCCTGTTACAATCCTATTTTGCCCCCAAAAGGTGTGGCACACACCAAGTCCTCAAGACCCCACCCCCTCGCTCCTTCCCTCTCTCTGCTCTTCCTTTCCCCATCCCTCCCTCATTCTTTCTCTCTCTGCTCTCCTAATTATCTTTATTTTTTTATGGCCTGCCTCATAAGTCATTAAGTTTTAGTTTCTCTTTTCATCATATAAAAATATTTTCTATTTAAATATTACTTGTACTTTTTTTTTTTTTTTTTGAGACAGAGCCTCAAGTTGTCACCCTGGGTAGAGTGCTGTGGCATCACAGCTCACAGCAACCTCCAATTCCTGGGCTCAAGCGAGTCTCCTGCCTCTGCCTCCCAAGTAGCTGGGACCACAGGCGTCTGCCACAACACCCGGCCATTTTTTGGTTGCAGCAACCATTGTTGTTTGGTGGTCCGGGCTGGATTCGAACCTGCGAGCTCAGGTGTACATGGCTGGCGCCTTAGCCCATTGAGCCACAGGCGCCGAGCCTACTTGTACTTTCTTAATCCTAGTGACTTCAAACTAAAAACCTCTCTGAGCTATCAATTACTAATTTTGTCATTTATTAGTTTCGCAAATGTATGCTTATTTTTTTTTTTTAGTAATAGTTGTGATAAAGTCTGTATTTTTTTTTTATTGAATCATAGCTGTGTACAATAATTCAATCATGGGGTACAGTGTACGGGTTTCACATACAATCTGAGATATTTTCATCAACCTGATTGACATAACGTAACATTCATGATATTTTCTCATTTACTATTTAGAAAATTATCTGATATGATTTTATTTGTGAACATGTTCATTTCTGTAGGTTTTTTTTGAGACAGAGTCTTACTCTATTTCCCTAGGTAGAGTGCCAAGTTATCACAACAACCTTAAACTCTTGAGCAGGAGCAATCCTTCTGCCTCAGCCTCCTGAGTAGCTGGGGTTTCAGACGCCTGCTATGACACCCAGCTAGTTTTCTATTTTTAGTAGAGACAGGTCTCACTGTTGCTCATGCTGATCTCAAATTCCTGAGCTCAGGCAGTCAACCCTCCTGGACCTCCCGGAGTGCTAGGATTACAGGAGTGGGCCACTGTGCCTGGCCTTGTTTTCTTATTTTTTGTAAGGCTGTGCTCTCTCCTTAGATAGGAGGGGTAGAGTGATGGAAATAGCAATGCATGAAAAGTCACCAGGTTTTCGTGCTAATTTTGCGTTTCAGCTCCTTTGCCATACTTTCTTGAGAAAGTCAATGTCACTTATCTCCTCTGAGCCTCAGCTCCTTCCTTTCAGGGTGAGCTGATGGCGCCTAGACTGTCTATTTGCACAAGCATGGGGAGCTATTGTGGAAACTCGAAAATGCTGTGAATGCTGGAAAGCATCATATTATTTCTTTTTTAAATTGTAAATTTTGCTTCATGGAGAAATACAAGGCATATAAATCATGACCCCAACTAAAACCATGTCCCGGGGTGGTGCCTATAGCTCAAGCAGCTAAGGTGCCAGCCACATACACCACACCAGGCCAGGTTCAAATCTGGCCCGGACCTGCCAAACAATGACAACTACAACCAAAAAATATCCAGGCATTGTGGCTGATGCCCTTAGTCCCAGCTACTTGGGAGGCTGAGCCAAGAGAATCACTTAAGCCTAGGAGTTGGAGGTTGCTGTGAGCTGTGACACCACAGCACTCTACCTGGGGCTATAGCTTGAGACTTTGTTTCAAAATAAACAAAAACAAACAAAACCATGTCATGGTGAATTTGAGTGGTATTCTCCTTGGTTCCTATATGTGTGTGTGTCTGAAAATTAAAATAAATGTATATAGACAGAATAAATCGTGTATGATATTTTTGTCCTTTTAAAATCTATCATGAGCAGTTCTACTCGATGTGTAGCATTCTATAATTGTGCCATTGCTGTTGGACATTTACATTGTTCTCCGTTTTTAGTTGGAATATAGCCTTTTTGCCACCTTCCAGATTGTTTTTTGATTGTGTATTCCAACAATTAGAATTTCTAACTGGTTCGGAGTGACTATTGAAGATGGTCATTTGCTTGCTTAGGATTTGGTGCTTTATCCAATTCGGAAAGCAATTATAAAACATTTATGAGCTGAGGTGGTATGACCGTGTTTGCAGGAAGATTGTGTGATGGTGGTATGTGAACAGATCACAAGGGAGACAACCTTAAAGCAATAGCACTCAGACATAATGGTTTGAACTGGTTTAATTAAAATATGAAGAGAATAGTGAAATCTTGATAGAGAAAAATTGTGCAGAAGCCATTGATGACTTATGAACAAGAGGACAAAATTACTAAATTGGGAAGGTAGTATAATTGATAGAATTCAGGAATTCTGCAGGAGATCATTAGTGAGGCATGATGATGACTGAGTGTTGGACATGTTTTAAGGTATTGTCAGTTCAGATCAGAAGAAATGCTCCAGAAAGGCCCGGGGTGGGTATATATATCTCAGAGTCACCCGCAAGGAGGTTATGCTTGAAGCCCAGGAAGTAAATTATACTCCACACCTTTGAAATGAGAATGTGTGTGAATAAAAAT
The DNA here is from genome assembly GCA_963573935.1 of Arctocebus calabarensis. Lineage (NCBI taxonomy): Eukaryota > Metazoa > Chordata > Mammalia > Primates > Lorisidae > Arctocebus > Arctocebus calabarensis. The sequence continues at coordinate 9,022 of CAUYON010072426.1, read as the reverse complement.
ATGACGCTTAAAGGATGAGAAGAAGAATGCAAATTGGCAGGAGTAAGAAGGAAGTTATCGGAAATGCTTTAGAAGAACTAGCAGCCAAGTCACTAGAGAGTATAAGAAAGAAGGAAAATAGCACATTTATGTGTAAGGGTCATGACAATAATTGTTTGAATAAAATTTTCCTTGAACAGATGAAATGTATTTACAGAAATATGTCTGTAAATTTATTATATAATATTTTAGAATATAGTGTTGTTGTAATGGACACTCATTTCCCAAACATGCCCATTGCAGTTGAGCTTCTCTGTGTAGTTCTATCCCGCCCATCACATATTATTCATTTTTTATTTCCTCACTTTGTGCATTGAAAGGGCTTCGACTCTGTGATGCTTGAACAGCAGCAATCACAGCCCTCAGGCCTCACTGTGTAAACACCACTGCCTGCTCGGAGGAGGCAGTGCTGATTCCTGTCTGCAGCAGGGACACTCCCTGGTGAGCCTGGGATTGTCGGGTTGTGCTAGGAAGTGAGGAGGAGCCCAGACCCTGAGGAGAGTCATATTGCAAAGTCAGAGTAGCCGGCTTTAAAGAGTTTCCGCCACCCAATTTTGGGATAGTTTGAGAATTTAGAGGCACAATTATGGCAGTTTGTTATAAAATATGATGTGAAAATGAAAATACGAGAGTCCGGGTGAAGTGCTCGTGAGACTCAGAGTGAGAGTGACAGAGAGCACAAGACAGGCAGGTAGGGAAGTAGGAAGGTGCTTTGTCAAGGAATGCCGGTAACACGTGGAGGGCAAAGAGTGAGAGGATGTTGCTGTTTTGCAGCCCTCATCTGAGCCACGATTGGTTTGGGGCACCCAAGTCACTGGGGGAAGGTTGTTAGGGAATAGGATATTCACGTAGTACCAAAATGTTACCCACAGATTACTTAATTAAAAATTGCATTGTTTTTATCTTGGTGCTATGCAATTGAAAGTACTCAACATATGTAGGTGGTGTTTTTTCCAAGAATATATAAATTTAAATCATGAGGAAACAATCAGCTATACCTAGACTGTGTGATATTGTTGTGAGTGTGCTTGCTTAGAATTTGTGTCATTGTACAAATAACAAGGCAGGAGGACAGTTCCAAATAGATCAAGGAGAAGAAGGAAACAGAGCAAGTGCCCTGTTGTGTCTCGGTAAGACCTGGCTTTAGGTTGGTGAGTTTAGATATAAAGTCAATAGTAATTTTTTTAAGAGTAATCTTGATGTGCACAGTATTTGTGAGAGTGTCCTTGCCAAACTATGTTGGATAAAATGTGTAACTGCATTACATACATAGCCATCTGGTATTTATTCAAATTATTTCTGACTATCTCTTGGACTGAATGAATGCTCTTGTAACCAAATATCTGATCATATCAACTGCAAGTGCAGTCAGTAGTAATCTAATCAGATGTCATCACATAGTCTCTTACTTGTCACTTTCCACAAATACATTGTCTTACAGTTCTGTGAGTAAAGACTTTAATACCAGTCTCACCAAGCTGACATGAAGGTGTCAGTAGGCTTGTATTCCCTTAGGAGGTTTAGGGTAGATCTCTTTTCTGGTTCATTCCAGTCTCCTGAGACTACCAACATTTCTTGTTTGTGGCTGGTTTCTGCCTTGTTTGCCACACCCAGCCTCTCTCTCTGCTTTATTGGCTTGTCTCTTTGATTCATTCCTTGTCTTCCTCTCGACCTCCTTGAAGGATCCTTGTGATCACAATGAATCTGCCCAGAAAATCTGATGACCTTTCTACATTAAAATCTGGTGATAAACAACCTTTGCTCAGTTTTCAACCCGTATTACCCTTTGCAGTATAACCAAACATATTCGTGGATTTCTTTGAATAGGGTACACATATCTTTCTTGTCTCATCCCCAGGAAAAATGTATGCTGGTTATAATATGAAAAGCTACATTTCATCTATTTAAGTATGCCAGTAAAGCTGAAATTAACATGTGAAACTATAGAATAGCAACATTATTTGAGGTCATTTCAGAATGATAATACTTTATTGACAATAAAAAAGATAATTAAACAAAATAGCAAAACTTTTCTATACATGTTTAATTATAAATGATGTTTTTTCCAAAAGTCAAACCACATTATTTGTATTTTTGTGTATTTTGACCTTAAATGGATTATAATCATCCCTTGGAGAATTATTTAATGTTGTGTTTATGCTTTGTATTTTAGCTACATAGGATTTATCTTACAGATATACTGTTCTGCTTATGAATACACATACATAAAATGATGAACTTTAGTTGTTTGCTCTGATTTTATACTCAAAATTAGAAGATCAATTGACCAGTGCTATTGATCTTAAAGCAGGGAAAACCTTTCAAACTCCAGATCATGGTGATGAGAATTTTTAGTATATCATCAGCCCTATTTTCATTTATTTATTTATTTATTTTTTTGAGCCAGAGCCCCAAGCTGTCGCCCTGGGTTGAGTGCTGTGGCATCACAGCTCACAGCAACCTCTAAGTCCCAGGCTCAAGCGATTCTCCTGCTTCCTCCTCCCAAGTAGCTGAGGCTACAGGCACCTACCTCAATGCCTGGCCATTTTTTGGTTGCAGCCGTCATTGTTGTTTGGCGGGCCTGGGCTGGATTTGAACCCGCCAGCTTAGGTGTATGTGGCTGACGCCTTAGCCGCCTGAGCCACAGGCGTTGAGACCAGTCCTATTTTTAAATATGTATTTTGTTTCTTATTGCTTAACGATGACATTATCTGTTTAGGATCTGTGTCCGTAACCTTGGAATAAAACCCTTTGGATATAGAGACTTGTTTTACTTATCTTGGTACCATTATCTCCTATTCCACTGCTTCTTACATGCCTTTAGTATAAAAGTCAGCATTTATGGTTCATATGCAGGTTTCTTCTATTCCAATATAGCGTTTTGACAGAACCTTTGCCTTTTAATTTGTGTCTTATTTCTCCTATAATATTTACGGTTAAAAGTTATTTATTGAATGATGACTATGTAACAGACACTGTGCTAAAAAAAGTACATGTTCATTATCTCTTTTTGATAACTTCTGTGGTAAATATTATCTCCCTCTCCCCCTGTTGCACATTAGGAAACAGGGGATTAGTGTGATATGACTGACTTTGTGCAGGCTTACCCATGTGGTAGACAGTAGACCCAGGACCTCATCTTAGCTCTGACCTGTAGTCTGTACCTTTAGTTACTTACAGTTCTTTAGTAAATTTATAACATATCAATCAAATCCTATGTATGTCCCTATTGCATAATTCTCAGACTCTACACCAGAATTGCCTTGGTCTGAACGTATTTGTCCTTCCAGAGTTTACATATTGATACCTAATCGATGTGAAATAGTATTAAGAGGTAAGGCCTTAAGGGACTTATTTTGGGAGGGCAGAGCCCTCCTGAAGGGATTAATGTCCTTATGAAAGAGGCTTGAGGGAGCCTGTTTGCTCCTTATACCCTGAGATAAAACTCAGAAGGATCTACCTGTGAAGCACAGGTCCCCACCTTACACTCAATCTATTGGAGCCCGGAGCCTTGCCCTCCTCTCCTCCAGAAAGGTGGGCCCCTAATTTCTATCCCTTATACATTACCCATTCTATGACATTTTGTTATAGTAGTGAAAGCTGACATTTTCTTTTTGTGTGTGTGTTTGAATTTTCTTTTTTTTGTTGTTGTTGAATCATAGCTGTGTACATTAGTTCAATCATGGGGTACAGTGTGCGGGCTTCAAGCTGACATTTTCCAGTTGTGTCTTGAAGACACAGTTCTAGCAGAAGCATGTGTGTTTGCTGTGGCAAATGCATCCGGTGGTCCAACAGGGTCAGAAGTGTCCTGTACATCTCCTGCCCCTTTCTTGGGAGTCACGGTGCTCACAAGCCTTCAAATGTTGGAGAAGTATGTAACATTTTACTCTTTTAACCTAGTTTTGTCCAAACTTATTTGGATATCCCTTCCACTCCTTACCTGGTAGCACGTATATTAACATCCTGCAGAACAGTCATCTACAGGATACCTGTATGGCAGTGGAGCAGCCCAGCCTGTGCAAACCTGACTTTTGGCCCCTGCATTCAGCACTCTGACCTACATGGTGGGCGTGACTGGAGAGACGGCCATGTGTCATGGCTCTGGATTTTGGTCGCTTTTCTTGTCTCTTTCTCTGTGTGTGTATGGCATTTTAAAGTTGGCCCTTGAACAATATGGGGGTTGAGGTGCCAAATCCATGCACATCTGAAAATCTGTGTGTAACTTTTGATTTCCACTAAGCTTAACTACTAATATCTCTCTGTTGCCCATGAACCTTATAAACAGTTGAGTAACACATACTCAACTGTTGCGTATTATTTGGCATATTATATGTACTATGTACTATCTTGTTACAATGAAACTAGCTAGAGCAAAGAAATGTTGTTAAGAAGAGAAAAAGCATTTGTCCCTTATTAGTGGCAGGGCATCATCATAAAGGTCTCCATCCTTGCTGTCTTCACATTGAGGGGTCCAAGGAGGAGTAGGAAGAACAGGAGTTTGTTTTTCTATGTTGGGTTGGCAGAGGTGGAAAGAAATCCCGGGATCATTGGCCCTGTGTGGTTCAAACCTATGTTAGTCACAGGTCATTCTATAGACCAGTTAGATCATCTTTCTTGACTTTCAAATTTAAATAATTTTACTATGATAAAACCTAATGGCCTGAAAGATTTTTTTTTTCTATATGATACACAGTATACAAAAATTATTTTGAAATACTAAGTTAATAAGGATTGGTTTTGAAACTAGAAAATAGAAATCTATAGCTAGAATATAAATGTTACCACTATTTTGCTCTTTTGACACTAAAACCAATTTTAAGTGATGCTATATCAGGCAATTACAGATATTTTCAAGTCATCCAAATGTTTAAAAAATATTCTTTGTTAGTTACGTGTGTTCTTGTGAACCAGACTCTTGTGGGATGGGCAGCCCCAGTGCGTGGGTTTCTAGTGTGGGTTTTGCCTCGCCAGTGGAGACAGCCTCCTGTTTGACTTGCCTCTGGGTATTCCTAGTGAATATGTCCCAGACTGATCTCCTTTAAACCAACTCAGTTTTTCCCAGGCCCACAACTGGTTTTTCTTTAATCTCTTTTGTTCAGACTGCAGGTCTATTCCATATGGGAACTTAGTTAGCTTTAGTTACGAACATACTTACCAGCTTTGACCAGTTCTCTGTTTCACTGCTGGCATTTGGTCTAGGCCACTGTCATCTTTGTCTGGATTATTGTAAGAGACAGTTAATTGATATCTATCTCTCATCTTCTGCCAATTATCATGATGAGAGCAGTCTGTTAATATGTATATCAGACAAGTCACTCTTCTGTTCAGATGCCTGAAGTGGCCTTTCTGCTCACTCGGAGTGGAGACTATGCTGTCATGGCCTACCGTGTCACTGTCTGCCTGTGTCATCTGTCCCAGCCTCCTTGTGTGGTTCTCCTCATCCCGCTATGCTCCTACTGCACAGTTGGAAGCGCAGGCAGGCCCCTGAGCTTGCACCCACAGGTGACTGTGGTTCCCGGTCCCCTACTGGGCTTCCTGCGCCTGCAAATCACGTGCGCAGTGCTTTCACCCCTTAACCGCAAGTCATGTTTTCAAGCCACCCCAGTGTAGAATTTCACCCCCCATTGACATTTTAGTATCCTCCTTCTTTACTTACTTTTTTCCTCTTACCCTTAGAGTGCTACTTGTTTTACTTTGTTTTCCCCTTGTTATCTGTCTCCTTGACTAGTTTTGACACTTTCTGGGGGCGGGGACTTTTACCTGTTTTGTTCACCTGCACACTCCTCCTGCCTAGAACTTTCCCTTGCATAATAGCAGATCCTTAGTCAATATGTGGGTTAAATGCAGGCCTGAGCGACTAGCAGTATTCGTGGAGCGTGAGTCCTGGTGCTTAGTGCCACTTCACCCTGTCACCCAGCAGCAGGACAGAGACTGAAAGCTGCAGGAAGGCCTGGCTTCCTCAGTCTGACTCCACCACATGGGCAGCACCACCCGCCCGCCCTGCAGCCCATAGTAAGTGAGGAACAAATGTGTTCAGACAGGGAATGAGAATAGAAAGGAATGAGTATTTATTGGGATCAAGGCTTTTCTATTGGTTAGCTTTTCAGATTGAGGGCTTTTTAAAAAATTTCTTATAGTATCTATAGTACAATTTTTTTTTGTAGAGATAGTCTCACTTTGTTGCCCTAGTAGAGTGCCATGGCGTCACACTGCTCACAGCAACCTCCAGCTCCTGGGCGTAGGCGATTCTCTTGCCTCAGCCTCCCAAGTAGCTGGGACCACAGGCGCCCACCACAATGCCTGGCTATTTTTCTGTTTTTGCAGTTCGGCCGAGGCCGGGTTCGAACCTGCCACCTTCGGTATAGGGGGCCGTCACCCTACTCGCTGAGCCACAGGCGCCGCCCAGCACACTATGATTTTTTAAAGAAAATATCTTAAAAATGTTAAAACAATAATTTTACAAAGTAAAAGAGAATTGACATTCAGTAATCGTATGTTGCTGGCAATATTACTTTCATTATTGGTAATAACTTCATGTTAGGCAATTGTGTTTGGTTTATATGTTTTAGCTGCAGATGCTATGGAGACAGTTACATTACTTGTACTATAAGCCAAATTTAAAAAATCGGTACTTATTTTAGGTCCAATTTTGGATGAATAAATATTAATAATTTGTATTTGTACATAATCGAGCTATGTTTTACTATTATAAGTTTTTCTCATAATATTAAAAAAAATTCTTCTTCTGAATATTCAGCAGTAGAAACATGCAGCAAATGTCCAGATGTTCCATCAGGCAACAACTTCCCTCCTCATTTACCTCAGTCTGTTCCCTGTGTGATGTAACATTTCTGTTTCAGTTCTTCAAACTTAAATATTTTAATTAATAAAAATATTTTTTCTATTAAAAACTGCACTGAGGTTTCTAAGTTCAGGTCTCTTACATTTATACTTGGTCATGTAAATAAGCTGTGCTTTGCAACTTTGGGTTTTTAACCTTTCCTCTTTGCTATTAGCTTTATGTTTTTTTAATTATAGGGAAATGGAGGACAGTGGGGAAGTTATGACTCAAATGGACTGTTGTTATTACTGTATTCTTTCTTTAAGGAAATGAAAAATGTTATTTATTTTGTTCAAATCAAGCAGAAACAAATATAGAATGTTTTTTGGTTATTTTTTGCTCAGCGTTTACTATTATCACAGTTTGATACTTTATATGTGATAATTGCCTTTCCGTTTCATGTGATTGATGGTGTGACCAGTCATTTATAGTTACAAAGCAGGCATCGTCCATAGTTGTTTTTACCCTGTGTATAACAGAAGGAGTGTTATTTTCAGTGTATCTAAGTGCTTTATTTGAATAATGAAGTCATAGTGATTTTGGCCTTGAAACTGAGGTTCCGTAATACTGTGTGAAAAACTAAAAAGCATAGACAAGAATAGAAAAGCATTCACATTCTTAGAAATTGTTTTGTTCTTGGCTTTTGTCACAGGTCTTTTCTGTGAGGCTATAATACTTTAATATTCTTACATTGCCCGTTTGTGCAAACATATCCAGATGAATTCACTGGTTAATGTTAAAAATCTTATTACATGCCAATTTGATTTGTAGCCCTTCATATCATAGAATGCTAATTAAAATCATATTTTTGCATATGTCATGCCTTTCATGTACATATGCAAATAGATTCTGTTGCCTTTCAGCTATTAGTAATTAACTTTATGAAGGACAGCTGTAATACATAATTAACAAAAATGTTTGCAAGCCCTTTTACATTGAAAGTTACAACAGTAAAATTTTTTTCCCACTTATCAAGAGAGCCATTTTAGTTCAGTGCTTCTGAATGAGATCTAAATTGTTTTAAATAATCCCATGATGTAATTGAATTGATGCTGCCCTGTGTTTGGTGGGGAGTGGTGCTCATGTACTGCCTGCTGAGCCCTGTCCACTTCATATTTATTTCAACACAATTGAGTTCAGTCAGCTGATTTGTGTGTAAAGTAAGATACTATGTCAGGTAATACTTTCTGTTTGTTTTTTTTGTGTATGTGTTCTACAGATACTGCAAACAGTTATACCATTTTTGAAAACCTCTCTTCAAATTATTACTATGTTTTTAAGGAAGCTTCATGAAAGCTTTTATTTTCTTTTTTATAATCCTTTAAATATTTAATAAAATGACATTTTCTCAAATTTATTTCATGATTGAAGTGTGAGATCAGCAAGGGGCAGGGGATGTTGGATAGCAGTGTTGCTATATCTGTCTAACTGGCCATGAAGACGGCGACTAAAGAACCGTAATTATTTTGATCTTTGGTCACCGTTAGTATACCCACGTCAAAAAACAAGCCCCCCAGTGTAGATGCAGTTATTTCTTCTGCTTTTGCATTATCACAGTGTATTCAGTCCTGTGTGCAATCTTTTGTTTAGCAAGAATGGCATTATAATGTCACATACGCATTTTGCTGTCAGATCTGTTACATTTCCTGTTACATACATGTTTATTACTCTTAAATACTTTTTCTGTAAATTTCTATCAGTCAAGTTTTAGTTCTATAATTACTTTTTGTTTATTTTTTAGGGTTGCTTTTGTAATGAAGAAGCACTTAAATACTCACCTACTAGGCAAACATGGAGTTGGCACCCCAAAAGAAAGGTAATTTTTATCAATTTTATTTCATCTAAAAATATGACTACATTTTCATTTTTGGCTTTAGTGACATGACCTATAGAATTTTTATCAAATCAGATTATTATTTTTGCATTTGTGGTACCCTGTTGTTGAATTTCAGATTTTATGCCATCCAAATTTTACAAAGGATTTGGGGGGCTTTAAATTTTTTTTTTTTGTAGAGACAGAGTCTCACTTTATTGCCCTGGGTAGAGTGCCGTGGCGTCACACTGCTCATAGCAACCTCCAGCTCTTGGGCTTAAGCGATTCTCTTGCCTCAGCCTCCCTAGTAGCTGGGACTACAGGCGCCC
>CAUYON010072419.1:0-20836 GCA_963573935.1 Arctocebus calabarensis | reverse complement strand
GCTGTGATGCCACAGCACTCTACAGAGGGCGACAAAGTGAGACTCTTAAATAAATAAGGCGGTGCCTGTGGGTCATCGAGGAAGGGCGCTGGCCCCATATACCGAAGGTGGCGGGTTCAAACCCAGCCTCGGCCGAACTGCAAAAACAGAAAAATAGCTGGGCGTTGTGGCTGGCGCCTGTAGTCCCAGCTACTTGGGAGGCTGAGGCAAGAGATTCGCCTAAGCCCAGGGGTTGGAGGTTGCTGTGAGCTGTGTGATGCCACGGCACTCTACCAAGGGCGATAAAATCAGACTCTGTCCCTCAATAAATAAATAAATAAATAAATAAATGTAATGTAAAGTGTTCCACTTGAATGTGAGATTTTTAGAAGGATTTGTATCAGAAATATAAATAGCCGGGTGCAGTGGCTTGCACCTGTAATCCTAGCACTTTGGGAGGTTGAGGTAGGTGGATTGCCTGAGCTTATGAGTTCAAGACCAGCCTGAGCCAGAGCTAGAGTTAGACCTTGTCTCTAAAAAATAGCTGGGCATTGTGATGGACGCGCCTATAGTCCAGCTACTTGGAAGGCTAAAGAGAGAGAATTGCTTATGCCCAAGAGTTTGAGGTTGCTGTGAGCTGTGATGCGGTGGCACTCTACTGAGGACAAGAAAGTGAGACGCTGTCTCAAAAAAAGAAAGAAAAAAATATAAGTAGTTTTTGTAGATAGGTTAAAAAGTGTCAAGTGTAGCACAGGGGATTAGATTAGAAATTGCCCAAAGTAGGTGCCACATGAAACTTTTGATTTTTTTTTGAGACAGAGTCTCATTATGTTGCTCTTGATAGAGTGCAGTGGTGTTATGACTCATTGCAACCTCTAACTCTTTGGCTTAAGTGATTCTGTTGCCTCAGCCTCCCAAGTAACTGGGACTGCAGGCACCTACCACAAGGCCTGGCTAATTTTTGTTGTTGTAGCTGTCGTTGTTTAGCAGACCCAGGCCAGGTTCGAATCTGCCAGCCCTGGGGTATGTGGCCAGCACCCTAACCACTGAGATACAGGTGCTGAGCTGAAACTTTTGGAAATCAGACCACAGCATGAAATTGAGATCATGGCATACCCTAGTTAGTCCCAATCGTTTCTTAGAGTGTAGTTCATGATTATCCTATGTACAAAATAAGCCAGTGGGCTTTTGGTATGTTATCAGCAACTTTCTTAGAAACAGTCCTAGGTAGAGTATTTTGAATCTGATTGGGATAAACTTCTATTTGTGTAAGCAGAATTTTTTTTTTTTTTTTTGGTAGAGGCAGAGTCTCACTTTAGGTAGAGTGCCATGGCATCACACAGCTCATAGCAGCTTCCAACTCCTGGGCTTAGGCGGTTCTCTTGCCTCAGCCTCCCGAGTAGCTGGGACTACAGGCGCCCACCACAACGCCCAGCTATTTTTCTGTTTTGCAGTTCGGCCGAAGCCAGGTTTGAACCCGCCACCTTCGGTATATGGGGCCGGCGCCCTACTTGATGAGCCACAGGCGCTGCCCTTTTTTTTTTTTTTTTTTTTTTTTTGAGACGGAGTCTCTGTCACCCTGGATAGAGTGCCATAGCATCATTATAGCTTATAGCAACTTCAAACTGTTGGGCTCCAGTGATCCTCTTGCCTCAGCTTCACCAGTTTCTGGGACTATAGACACCTGCCACCATACCAGCTAGTTTTTCTATTTTGAGTAGAAATAGGGATTTGGTCTTATTCAGGCTGGTCTCCTGAGCTCAGGAGATCCACCAGCCTCAGCCTCCCACTTTTAAGGTACAAGACTATACTTTATAAATTTCAGTTGCTATGAGCAATAACACCATGGCACTCAACCCTAGGGAGACTGAGTGAGACTCTGTCTCAAAAATAAATAAATAAATAAATAAATGTCAGTTATAAATTCTGAAGTTTGGTGTGAAACTCACCATTTATCTTTGTTTTGGAACTGATGGCTTCTAGAGCAGAGTCCTAAAGAATAGTATCAGAAATGGAAGTATAAGAAGAGAAATAGAGGCTTAGACGTGGAGGCACATGCCTGTAATCCTGGCACTCTGGGAGGCCAAGGTGGGAGGATTGCTTGAGCTTAGGAGTTCAAGACCAGCCTCAGCAAAAAGACCCCGTCTCTACTAAAAATGGAAAAACTAACCTGACATTGTGGTGCATGCCTATAGTCTAAGCTACTTGGGAGGCTGAGGCAAGAGGATTGTTCAAGCCCCAAAGTTTTTTTTTTGCAGTTTTTGGCTAGGGCTGGTTTTGAACCTGCCACCTCCGGCATATGGGGCTTGCGCCCTACTCCTTTGAGCCACAGGCGCCATCCTCAAGCCCAAAAGTTTGAGGTTGCTGTGAGCTCTGATGCCATGGCACTCTACCCAGAGTGACAGACTGTTTCTCAAAAAAAAAAAAAATAAATAATAAATGCTGGGTGCCTGTAGCTCAAGCAGCTAAGGCACCAGCCACATACACCAGAGCTGGCGGGTTCGAATTCAGCCCGGGCCTGCCAAACAACAATGACAACTACAACCAAAAAATAGTCAGCTTTATGGCAGGCACCTGTAGTCCCAGTTACCTCTGAGACTGAGGCAAGAGAATTGCTTAAGCCCAGGAGTTGAAGGTTGCTGTGAACTGTGATGCCACAGCACTCTACCCAGGGCGACAGCTTGAGGCTCTGTCTCAAAAAAAAAAAAAAAAAAAAAAAAAAAAGAAAAAGGAATGGAATTGAGAAGTTTATGTGTATATTAATCTGAAAGGCATACAGAGGAAGGAGAAATTTTTTTCTATTTAGTATTTGCTTTCAATTGTCCTTCCAGTTCATAATTTCGAAGCCTGTCTATGATACTCTCCCTCGAACATTGCTGTTTTTCCAATTTCTGTGGCTCAAAACTTCAGACTTACATTTGTTTCTTTTTTATTCCCCATATCACCTCATCTAATTATTCATTAACTTGAGTATCTAATCATTTACTTTATAAATTGGCTATCTTGTCATTTAGCCTCTCTTTTTCTTATGACCTAATTCAGGTCTTCCATCATCTTATGCATATACTGCAATAACCTCATGGTTAATGTCCCTTTCTGTATTCCATAATATATGCTGCTGCTATATTATTATAATTTTTATATATTCATTTAAATAATATTTATTGAGTTATTTTACATGCCAGGTCAGACTTGATCCCTGTTCTATTGGGACTTGTAGTCTAGTGGGACAATCAACTAATCAATGTATGATTATGAACTGTGAAAGAAAAGTATTTGTGTCTAGAAGAGTGTCTAACTAAGAAATCTAGCATAGATTTTTTTCTTTTTTTTTGACACAGAACCTCAAGCTGTCACCCTGGGTAGAGTGCCATGGGGTCACAGCTCACAGCAACCTCCAACTTCTGGGCTTAAGCGATTCTCTTGCCTCAGCCTCTCGAGAGGCGCAGGCGCCCGCCACAAAGCCTGGCTCTTTTTTGGTTGTAGTTGTCATCCTTTGGCAGGCCTGGGCTGGATTCGAACCCACTAGCTCTGGTGTATATGGCTGGCACCTTAGCCGCTTAAGCTACATTCATAAGGCCTCTAGCTAAGATTTTTCTTTTTTTTTGTAGAGACAGTCTTACTTTATCACCCTCAGTAGACTGCCATGGTGTCACACAGCTCACAGCGATCTCTAACTCCTGGGCGTAGGCGATTCTTTTGCCTCAGCCTCCCGAGTAGCTGGGACTACAGGCACCTGCCACAACGCCCAGCTATTTTTCTGTTTTGCAGTTTGGCTGAGGCTGGGTTTGAACCTGCCACTTTCGGTATATGGGGCCGGCACCCTACTTGATGAGCCACAGGCCCCGCTCTAGCATAGATTTTTTAAATTACAATTTTGTCTGGGCATGGTGGCTCAGGCCTGTAATCCTAGTGCTTTGGCAGGTCAAGGCGGGAAGATCCCTTGAGCTCAGGAGTTCTAGACCCGCCTAAGCAGGAGTGAGATTTCATCTCTTCTAAAAATACAAAAATTAGCTGGGTGTGGTGTTATCCACCTATAGTCCCAACTATTTGGGAGGCTGAGGCAGGAAAATTGCTTGAATCTAGGCGTTTAAGGTTACTGTGAACTAGGCTAATACCAGAGCATTCTAGCCTGGGCAACAGAGTGAGACTTGTCTCAAAAGAAAGTAAAAATCACAATTCTGTTCATTTTACTTTTTTTTTTTCTTTGGACAGAGTCTCACTTTGTCCACTCTGGTGGAGTGCTATGGTATCATAGCTCACAGCAACCTCAAACTCTTGGGCTCAAGCGATTCTCTTGCCTCAGCCTCCTGAGAAGCTGGGACTATAGGCACCCACCACAACGCCTGGCTGTTTTTAGAGATGAGGTCTCACTCTGACTCAGGCTGGTCTTGAACCTGTGAGCTCAGACAATCCACTTGACTGGGCCTCCCAGAGTGCTAGGATTATAGGCGTGAGCTACCATACCCAACCTTCATTATACTGCTTGTTGAAAAACCTTTAATGGTTCCCATTGCCTACATAGGCCAGCATTCAAGATTCCTTATGATTTAACCAAACCTGGCTTTCTTTATTCTTATTTCATATCTCTTACATCTATATCTCGTATTTATCCATATCTCATCTGTACCTTTTTTTTTTTTTTTTAAGGAAATGAGTCTTGCTATATTACCCAGGTTGGCCTTGAATTCCTGGGCTCAAGTGATCTTGATACCTCAGCCTCCCAAGATTACCAGGAGGCCCCAATGCCCCTGGCTCGTCCATATCTATTTGTAGCCTTTCCTCCAGCTTACCTAGTGTTTTTCTTTTTTTTTTTTTTGAGATAGAGTCTCAAGCTGTCACCCTGGGTAGAGTGCAATGGGGTCACAGCTCACAGCAACCTCAAACTCCTGGGCCCAAGTGATTCTCTTGCCTCAGCCTCCTAAGTAGCTGAGACTATAGGCTCCCACCACAATACCCAACTATTTTTTGGTACAGGCTGGATTCGAACCTGCCAGCACTGATGTATGTGGCTGTCGCCCTAGCTGCCTGAGCTACAGGCGCTAAGCCCCAGGTATTTTTCTTAAAGAGACAGAGTCTTGCTCTACTGCCCAGACTGGAGTACAGTAGCCCATTCATATCTCACTGTAGCCTCAAACACCTGTGCTCAAGCAGTGCTTCTGCCTCAGCCTCTCAAGTAGCTGAGACTATAGGCATGCAACTCTATGACTGGCTAACTTTTTTTTTTTTTTTTTTGACAGAGCTAGGGTCTTGCTTTATTGTCCAGGACAGAGTGCTGTGGCATCAATCTAGCTCACAGCAACTTCAGATTCCTGGTTTTAAGTCATACTCCCAACCCAGTCTCCCAAGCAACTGGAACTACAGGCACCTGCCACAATGCCCAGCTAATTTTTCTTTCTTTCTTTCTTTCTTTTTTTTTTTTTGTATGGAGACAGAGTCTCACTTTATTGCCCTTGGGGCTGTGGGGTCACGCAGCTCACAGCAGCCTCCAGTTCTTGGGCTTAGGCGATTCTCTTGCCTCAGCCTCCCAAGTAGCTGGGACTACAGGTGCCCGCCACAATGCCTGGCTATTTTTTGTTGTTGTTGTAGTTCGGCGGGGCCAAATTTGAACCCATCACCCTTGGAATGTGGGGGCTGGCGCCCTACTCACTGAGCCACAGGAGCCACCTCTCTCTTTTTTTTTTTTTTTATTTTTTTGAGACAGATTCTCCCTATGTCAACCACAGTAGAGTATCATAGCATCACAGCACACAGCACTCTCCAACACTTGGGCTTAAGCAATTCTCTTTCCTCAGCCTCCCAAGTAGCTGGGACTACAGATGCCTGCCACAATGCCCAGCTATTTTTTTGTTGCAGTTGTCATTGTTTTAGCTGGTCTGGGCTGGGTTTGAACCCACCAGCCTCGGTGTATGTGGCTGGTGCTGTAACCACTGTGCTATACGTGCCGAGCCTAATTTTTCTATTTTTAGTAGAGGCAAGGTCTCATTTTTGCTCAGGCTGGTCTTGAATTCCTGAGCTCCAATAATCCTCTTGCCTCAGCCTCCCAGAGTGCTACAATTACAGGCATGAGCCACCATGTCCAGCTGCTATCTCCTGAATTGATTTCACCTTCCAGTGTGTCTTGTTTAACTTTTTACTTAAGATTTCTGTTATAGTACTTTATCACATGTTGCCTTTAATTATGATTGTTTGTGAATATATTTTCTTCCTCAGTCTAAGGTTCATAAAAGACCTGTGTCTCCTCTTTTCCCCAAAACTCATAGTCAGTACTTTGAATACATTATACTTAATTAATGCTGGCTGAATTGAACTATAATTTGATTTTTGAAAAAAAGAAACTTGTGATTTTTTTCCTTAAACTTCTTTTATGCTAAGGTAACTTCCATTCCACATATTTTATCCCAAATTGAATAAAATAGGAACAAGGCAGATTATCAAGGCTGGGCTTGCTGGCTCACACCTGTAATCTTAGCACTCTGGGAGGATGAGATGGGCAGATTGCTTGAGCTCAGGAGTTCGAGACCAGCCTAAGAAAGAGCAAGACCTCATCTCTAAAAATAGCTGGGTGTTGCGGTGGGTACTTTTAGTCCCAGCTACTTAGGAGGCTGAGGCAAGAGGATCTCTTAAACCTAAGAGGTTGAGATTGCTGTGAGCTATGATGCCATAGCACTCTACTGAGGGCAACAAAGTGAGACTGTATCTCAAAAAAAAAAAAAAAAAAGGCAGACTATGAAAACCTTGAGAAATCCTTCAGATTCAAGGACATGAATTTGTTCTCTTTATTGCTTATAGCACTACTGTGGATCTATCAGTGAACAAAGTAGGCAGAAAGTCCTAGCCTGTGGATTTTATCTTTTAGTAGAAGATAGAAATAAACATAATAAATAGTTATATAATATTAAGAGGGTGATGAACAGGCCAGGCATGGTGGCTCACACTTATAATCCTAGTGCTCTGGGAGGCTGAGGCGGGTGGATTGCTGGAGTTCAATGAGATCAGCCTGAGCAGTCTCTACTAAAAAGAGAAAAATTAGCTGGGTGTGGTGGTGGGTGCCTGTTGTCCCATCTAGTTGGGAGGCTAAGGCAAGAGACTAGCCTGATGGAGCCCAAGAGTTGGAGGTTACTGTGAGCTATGATGTCACAGCTCTCTAACCTCGGGTGATAGAGTAAAACTGTCTCAAAAAAAAAAAAAAGTGGTAAATAATGAAGTAAGGGAAAGTAGAGCAGGGTAAGGGACATTAGCACTGTGCATGAAGGTTAGAGAGGCAAGAGGGTTGCACCTTTAAATAAGATGGTGAACATATTACATCTTTGATAAATGTGATGCTAACGTGTTTAAGTTGTTAGGCCCTTCCCTGAGGTTGGTGGATACCCTTCTGCCCAGTAGAGAGAGAGAAATAATGTCTGCAGTTGTTCCAGCATCTAGCTGACATTGAGGGGAAATAGCTATGTGTTATGTTCTTTTCTTCTGGCTGCTCCTTGGCTGGCATTCCTGGAAGTTAATCAGGGTGAAAATTGCAGTCAGTCATGTCTGGAAGACACCATGGGTAGAACTGGAGGCCTTATAACCAATTCCCTAAAGGATGGGATTTATCCTTCTGCTGACTAGGGCTTGGCTGCCTAGAGTAAAGAGTGAATTAGGCCTCTTAAGTTTTCTCCTTCCTCAAAGGGAAAGCCCACTATCATTACCTCCCCTCTTTTTAGCAAAGTTTCAACAACTTTATTTGGGATAGCTCTTTTTTTTTTTTTTTTTTTTTTTTAATAATTTTATTGAATCATAATTATGTACATTGGTACAATCACAGGGCACGATTCATATACATTCAGAAATATTTTGATCGTATTGTTACAGATATCTTTCATGGCATTTCCTTGATCACTATATAAAGACATTAATACTCTACCTTTAATAAGTTTCGCCAGTACCCTGCTTAGATGCACCGTAGGTGTGTTCCCACTAATTGCCCTCCCTCTACCCATCCTTCCCCCACCCCTCCCCTCCCTTTCCCCTATCCCTGTATTCCTGTGCGATAATTGGGTTTTAGCCTTCATATGAAAGCTATAAATTAGCTTCATATTAGGGCTGAGTACATTGGATACTTTTTCTTCCAACCTGGTCAGTATGGAAACTACCTCCCTAAGGTCTGTCTGAAGACGAAGCGGGATGCTGCGTGTAAAATAATAAAAACCAAGCCTGCCACAGAAATATAATAAATCTTATTTATTACCACTGATAACACGTTGAAATGAAGAATACATAGGCATTGGATAGCTTTTATCATAAAGAGAAAACTTAAATGCATCTTTTCCTACATAACTGAGAAAACATACATAAAAGCTAAATTCACTATCAAAAAATTTATGCTTAAGTGAGTGACTTAAGAGGCAAAAAGGGTTTCGTGGTTATTACATTAATTATTATATCTATACCTCTTATGTGTTTAAGAATTTTTGTTTTAGGAAGGCGCCTGTGCTTCAAAGGAGTAGGGTGTCAGCCCCTTATGCCAGAGGTGGCAGGTTCAAACCCAGCCCCGGCCAAAAACTGCAAAACAAACAAACAAACAAACAAAAAATTGTTTTATATATAGCTTCCATTCCATTTTTTTGTCAAAGGATTTTTATGTTATAAGAATAATGAAATAACATACCCTTTAAATACTATATCACTCACGCATTTTGGACTACTTCCTTTAATTCTCCTTAGAGTTAATCAGCATGAGCTTACACAATTAGAACCTTAGGTAGCTTTGGGGCCTGGTTTCCAAATTCTATAAAATAGAAATCATACAAAATATCCACTTTAAGATGGTTTTAGGCAACCAATGTAATGGTGAATGTGGAAAAGAAACTTACAAACTGTAAAATTCTTTCTAAAAGCAGAGAAATCAATTTTCCTTTTTATCAACATGGCTCCGATATATCCGTTTCTAAGAAGAATTCTAGTCTATGTCTCAAATTTAAGAGTTTGCAGGTCAACTCATCTCTTCCTCTGTCTCGTTATGTTAAACACATCCCCAGCCAGACGCGTTATTTCTTTCATACTAAACCAGCAGCTTCTTTCGATTTGTAGAAAAGTGTGGCATGTTTATAAAATTATAAAACTTCAAAGCAGAGTAATCCAGGGAAACCAGCACCCAGATATTCAGATTTCTAACCCCATGAGCTTCTTGTTACTCTGAAGGTAAATGTATAACATCAGATAACGTTAGGGCGGCCCTACATACAATACAGTGTTTGCAGGTGGTGGGTTTGAACTTAAAATAATTGGCTAACAAATCTTTGTGCTCTAATTATGAGCCTGTGACTTGGGAAAGTTAATTAACCCCCTTATGTCTCCACTTTCTCATCTGTTAAATGGAAAACCAATCCCACGTACTTCAAATGCCTACGGTCATGACTAAACACATCAATTCATGAAAAATGCTTTGAAGAATCTGACATGTATTATACATTAAATAACTGTGAGATTTTATTAAATGATGTTTGCAGTTGAACATGGTCATCAATCACCCCTTCACCCTTTCAAGTTGTCATTAAATGATAACAGAAACAAGAATTCAAATGGAATTAGCAGATAGGATGTGTATTTCCCTTGGAGAGGTAGATTGAAGGATACTCTGGGCTCTTCCACCGTCCTGAGACTGACGCCTCCAGACCACACGACGTTGCTTCGTTCAAGTGGAGAGGTGAGAGAAAGGGTGAGACGCTTCATCAGGACCCACCTCTCCAACCAGCCTGGAAGTTCCCTCCAGACGATAGGGAGCAAAGGAGAAAAGCACTTTTGAGAGGAGGAGAATGAGCCCTCGCGGACAGAAATAAGTTACCGTGAAGAGAGGCAGCAGAAGAAAAGGCACATCGGATAAGCCACTCCGCATTCTTTTTTGGGGGGAGACAGAGTCTCACTTTGTCACCCACTGTAGAGTTCAGTGCTGTCACAGCTCACAGCAACCTCCAGTTCTTAGGCTTACGTGATTCTCTGGCCTCAGCCTCCTAAGTAGCTGGGACTATAGGTGCCTGCCACAACACCCTGCTATTTTGTTGTTGTTGTTGTTGCAGTTTGGCCGGGATTGGGTTTGAACTTGCCACCCTCGGTATATGGGGCCAGTGCCCTACTCACTGAGCCACAGGCACTGCCCCCACTCCACATTCTAAGAGGAAGAGTTAGTGAAATGGTAGAAAGATACCCTCTCTGTGTCCACCAGTTTCTTCTCTTTAGGAAAACAAGTCAAAACCAAACATGTCGAGAGAATGAGCATCTTTAAACGAAACATTTCAGGTGGGCTATTAGTGATTAAATCAGATTTCACCTTATACATACCCTGCCTAGAATCTCGGAAGATAAGATTGTGTACTACACAATGTACGGGTAATAATATTTCCACCAAATATGCCATAATGCTTAGCATAAGTTGTTTTTTTTTTTTTCCTTTAAATCTACCAGAACACGTACTTAAGCTTTCTGTAAGTCTTTGGTCTATTAGTGAGAGAGCTGGTATAGATAAAGGGTGCTCAAATCTTTTCTTAATGTAGACATCTTTAAGAAGATAAAATCTTATTTAAAACCCCAAAGTGTAAGCGCTCATCTCCAAAGACATATTTGCACCAACTGGACAAAGAAGCAACAGGATTTTTTCAGTTATTAAGGAGTTTCATTTTAAGAAGTTTCATCCCCAATTCATAGGCAGGGAATGTAAATGAGAGGCCGTAGCTAGCAGAATCACCTTTTACAAAACCTGCTTTCTATAAAATGCAACAAAAATAGAAAAACAGCTACACATTTCTAAGAATGTTTGAGATCAACTTGTGCTTGTATGAATTACAGTTGTTTCTTCATATCTGTGGGTTCAGCATCTGTGGAGTCAACCTGCGGTTGATAAAAAGTATTTGGATACGTAAATTGTGTCTGTACGGACCATGAACAGAGTTTTTTTCTTGTAATTTTTCCCTTATGCAGATGTTTTTTACACTTAATAATACAGTATAAAACTATATTATAGGGTAAAACTTAATAATACAGTGTAAAACTGTTTACATGGCATTGACAATAAAGTAACCACGAGATGATTTAAAGCTTACAGGAGGTGCATAAGTTATATGCAAATACATTTATAATCATTTTATATTGGAGACTTAAGCGTCTGTGATAGCTGCCCCTTGGGGGCCTTGGAATCAAATTCCCAAGGAAACTAGGGGACTGTACAATCAAAATTCACCCATTATAAAGATGGTTCTATATAAACAAATTAAAATACTGGTTTTGAATCTCTCATTTTGTTTCACACACCCATATAAAAATGTTTCGCAAGTTTTTCTTCTTTCAGCATTTTCATGTCATGTTCTCTGAATGTTCACTACGATAGTCATTCTCTATTACATTTCTACCTATGTCTAAGTCCTCCTAAATAATTTATGATCAAAGTCGCATGTATATGTTTACCGATATAGGTGTTCAAAGATACTTTGTCAGGTATCACTTTGCCATCACACATCACATAATAATCTATATTAGTCCAGGGTTTCGTAATCACAGCTCGGGCTGTTTTCTTCCTTTCTGTATCCCTGTTCTTCCTACTCCTTTAAAATACACACCATTGAGAACAAGTGACGCTATCAGAATACCCACTTTATATTCGCATTCATAATGCACAGTAAGGTGGAGTGCAGGAGTTGGCACAGGATAAGAGCTGGACAGGGTCTGTCTGTCCTTTGCTATTTGTCCCGGGCACACGCAGATGGCTGTCTAAGAAAGGGTGCAGTGTTCAGCCTGTGGTCTGCCACAGCGCAGACTTAGAAAGTGGAGCAAAGACGGTCACCGTGAGCACAAGAATGGCAGGAAATGGCTCAGAAGAGAGCCCCATGTTGCATACACAAACGGGCCACACCTCTAAACTAACTGGAGCAATCCTTAATCACGAAATGTCAGTTTTCAGTTTGGGCAAGGAGTACATAGTTGATAAAAAATACATAAATCAGAGCTGAATAAGATAGCTATCTGAAAGCTTTTGGAAGCTGATCTTCATAACCAGGCTATCTTGTATCCATTTATTTTCATTTATAATATCAACAAATATGTGTAGCCCGTTACTCGTGTGCCAGACACTATACTAGGAGGTAGGGATAAAATGTTGAGCAAGATTCTGTGGCTATGCTCTCACCGAACCCCCTCCCTCACAAGGCAGACCTACAGCGAAACAAATCAAAGTCGTTAAGAATGAATTATCTCATCAAGTATTTTCTTGAGGCAGCTGTGTGGTATGTTGGACAGACCGTGAGCTTTGGAATCACAGATTATTACTTTTAGCATTCTTCTTCAAAAAGTGTGCTCGTGAGGTTACCTTAGAAACATCAGGTAACCTCCAAGCAACCGTCTCACTAACCTGCTCTCTGGGGCTGTCTCAAGTATTAAATGAAACAGTGAATGTGAAAGGACATTGCACCTGGCACCATGCAGATATCTGATATTTTATATCTGTTTTCCTAAACTTTCAATAATGAAAACAGCAATTAATGAGTCTTGGACATGTTACCTAATATTCTCAGAGAACTTCTCTGGGCCACCCCAAACTCATTGCTGTAGTTAGGGCGAATGCTGTGTGTATGCTTTTATTCCAAGACAATGATTTTTATTCTTTCTCTTTATAATGTTTTGCTTTAATTTCTTTTATAGCTAAGGAGAAATCAACTGATGAGAAGGAATACTAAAATATAGAGTTGATTTTCAACAATTGCATGTCCTGTGATTTGGCCATTTGGCAAGTACCTAAAATTGATTTGTAATCTCCAAATCAATCCTTTTGCTGCTTTTAGGGCATTTGCAGGTGTAGAGGAGAAGAAGTATTTTATTTCTTCACTTATAAGGTTCATATCTGAAACCCCTAGAACAAAAGACAAATGAACGAGATTAAAGGTTACAAATTTAGTTAAGTGAATTTTTATGCGACATAGGCCTTCAAACGGTTTGACCCAAAGGCCCAGAGAAAACCGTGTACTTTTATGTGTCAATATCATAAAGATTGGACAGATGTGTGGAATTATGGTTGGACAAAAATAAGTGTAGTTTAATGGTAATGACCTTGGGGAATTTAGCAAGACCTATTTGTTCAGATTCTTTTTGCTATCTGAAATCAGAGCAAGATCTGGAATAAGGGTGTTCTGAGCTACTTCCAGAATTCCTTTAGATACGTCTCAGGGAAACCAGGCAGGCGGAGGTCAGAGTGAGCTTGTTCTGCAGTTTCCTCGGCTGTCAAGGTCCTGTATCTGGGGAAGCATGTTCTGATGCTGACATATGCAGAGTGGAAAAAAGTTGAATTGTTCAACTTGGACATTTCCATCTGGTGTCAAATTAAACGATGCTCCATTGTCCCGTTTCGTCCTCACACAGAGATGACCAGAAGATGGAGCTTACAAGGGGCAGTCTGGGTGATGGACATACTTATAACTTTGATACAAACTGTAAAAAAAAAAAAAGCAATTCATGTGACCATAATGTTTATAACCCCTGTCATTCTGGAATTTTTAAAAAAGAGCTATAAGAAAAAAAAACACACAAATATTATTTAAAATACAAAATAAGCCTGGCACAGTGGTTCACGCTTGTAATCCTACCATGCTAGTGGGCCAAGGTGGAAGGCTCCCTTGAGCTCCAGAGTTTGAAACCAACCTGAGCAAGAGAGAGACCCTTTCTCTAGTAAAAATACAAAAAAATAGCCGGGTGTTGTGTTAAGTGCATGGAGTCCCAGCCACTTGGAAGGCTCAGGCATGAGGATCACCTCAACCCAGGAGTTTAAGGTTGATGTGGGCAACAGAGTGAGACTCTGTCTAAAGAAGAATAAAAATAAATGAAAAATACAAATTAAATTACAGTATAACAAATTAAAAAAAAAAAAAGAAAAGAACAGAAAGAGGTGCGCTGTAATCCCAGGAGCTCTGGTTCTGGGGCAAATTGTAGAGTCTGAATTTCTAATATGGCGCCAGTGAGTTGAGCAGCCACTTAATACTTCTGAACCTCCTTCACCAGCATGAGTTATTTTCTCAATTTAAGATTATCTATGTGAGATATGTGTATATATGTGCCTATGTGTGCATAAAGATGAGAGATAGATGATAGATAAGCTAAGTAGATAGGGAGGTAGAAAGATCATAGATGAATGAGAGACGATTGATGATGGATGCACAAATTTCTCACCGGAGCAATAGTTAGTATGTACTATTTCATTTGTTGTTCCATGTTACAGAACATAAGTACCATGAAAAAACAGAATGAACTGTATTTCAAAATTACTCTTCAAGCATTATTTTCAACTTTGTGTGCATTAAGGCAACTACTCAATGATAAACTATTTTTGGTTAATTTCATTCTGGAACAGAAAAATAAGCATTGACTTGGCGCCTGTGGCTCAACGGGCTAAGGCGCCAGCCACGTACACCTGAGCTAGTGGGTTCGAATCCAGCCCGGGCCTGCCAAACAACAATGACAGCTGCAACCAAAAAATAGCTGGGTGTTGTGGCGGGCACCTGTAGTCCCAGCTACTTGGGAGGCGGAGGCAGGAGACTTGCTTGAGCCCAGGAATTGGAGTTTGCTGTGAGCTGTGATGCCACAGTACTCTATCCAGGGTGACCGCTTGAGGCTCTATCTCAAAAAAGCAAAAAAAAAAAAAAAAAGCATTAATTTTCATGTTAGAAAAGAATGAGCTTTACCCAGAAGACAGAAAAGTTGACCCTCTTTATAAGTGATTAAATGTCCTTCCACTCACGGCATAATAAAGGAATTGAGAATGCCTGTGTTACATCTATAGATCATTTTTTTAAATTGTGACATGTGGGGAAATTTAATATTCCAATTTGTGAAAACAAATGTCACAATACAATTACTTAAGTTATCAAAATCGTAAACAAATCTCAACGTATGTAATACATCTGCAATATCCTGTCATAACACATTTAGTGGAAATAGAGACAATTCACATTCTCTATGTGGTAAGGTTGATAACAAATGACTACACCTGTATAATTATAGACACACATATATAATTCATTTAAAAAATCCCACGATTTGAAATCAAGACAGGCTATAAGATTTCTATGATTTAAAAGAATTAAACTTACTCTATCTGAAATTCAGTTGAACAACACCATACGCTTACCTTAGCCTTTATGAGAATCTTAAACTCTAAATTATTCCAGATTGCTTTTCTCAAGCAACAGATTCTGAAAAATAGACCAAGACAATTAAAGTTCTTTCAGTGTTAGGTATGAGGCTCTGTCACTAAAGTTTCCAATGATATCAGTCAGGCAACACAAACTGTAGTTATAATCTTAAAGCACCCAGAGATATGCTGAGCAAAATTGTATACTCAGAACTAAGGTTCATGTACGTTATCATCAATGTTCAACCAAGGTCACACTTAGGAAACTGATGGAAGAAAAGAAGTTTCAATGCTCCATAGGTGTGGTCCCCCTACTAACCCTCCCTCCATCAACCCACCCCTCATCCATCCCCTAAGCCTCCCCTTCCCTCTTTCATCCTAGGCTATAGTTGTGTTTCATTTTTCATACGCAAGTGATTATAAATTGGTTTCACAGCAGTGCTGAGTACTTTGTATATATATTTTTTCCGTTCCTGAGATAAAAAGTGACCTGCCAATCTCAGGCCTTGTTTTTCTATTTCTGTTTCAAATAAATAATTTACAAGGTTCATTAAAACATGGGTTGTATGTATGAACACTTCTTTGAAAATAAGGGAAAATATACTATGATGTACCCTATTAATGGGGGGCATGCTTACCTGCAATAAATTACCAATTTCTTCAAAGAAGAGTGTGTGACAGTGTCTGACCTTGAATTTACCAATATACAATATTTACAGAGGCCTGAAAGTGAGGTGCAAACAGACAAAATAATCACATGAAAAGGGCTAAGAATCATAATTACAATAGGGTTCTTATTCGTCAACAGTATGATTTCTAGACAGAAGAGTAAAGTAAAGACGCAGAGACCGGAACACAATTACATAAGTCTCTCAGAGGTCTCCTGACCTGAGTACAACATCTGGGTTTCATCTGGGTTTCTCCTCTTTCATTGTTCAGGGATCAGAGAGACTTATTTCTTTTCTGAACTCAAGCACAAAAATAGAGCTCCGGGGATACCAATGCGGATAGAACATGACAATGTTTAAAATATCATGAGCGAGGTCTCTAGCTCTGTAGATTTCCCACAGAACTGGATAAAATGAAAACAAGAAGAAAGTATCCTGATACTAAATAAGGCTAAGACATTTTTCTTATTTTTTTTTATTTCGGGATATTATGGGGTAAAGAGCACACTTATAAATTTGATTGAATCTGTACAAAAAGCTAAGATACTTTTAAGGTGAAGTTCGGCATTAGAAATGCTAGCATCATCAGTAGTATCATTAGTAGAAGTAATTAAAAATCAGCTCATTTGAACCCCGCTGCCTGGGTATTTTTACTATACTACTGGATTTCTTTGAAATAGATCTGAAGCACAATTACAAATTACATAAATATATGAGCATTTCATTATAGAAGAATACATTATTATATGTATTTAAATACAGTTTGGGCCAAATCGTGTCCCTTGAAACTCAACCTCCAACAAAAATGTCTTATAAATAAGATGACAAACCTGTAAGGTTAGCATTTAATAATTTCTATCCTCAAAAAACAGAATTGCATCGTTATTCCACTCTTCTGAATAATAAACCAGGAAAATATCAAAGAAGATTGCAAAAAATACTATACTTTCATGAAAGCAGAGCATGTAAAGAATTCTGTGGTTGTGAGACAAATGTCTGCCACCCAGAAGTTAATGGCCAAATCACAGGTTCACAATATGCAACTTTACTTGGTCAAAGGAATTTTGCAGATGTAATTATATTGAAGATCTTAAAATAGGGTAATTATTCTGGAATATCCAGGCAGGCTGAATGTAATCACTGACTTCTTAAAAGAAGAAATCAGTGGAGCATGTTTATGAGGAAGGTGACAATAGCCTCAAGTGACCTATTTCCATTAACTTAGTAAAATTTGTTCAACGATGTGTTCCACAGGTGTAGGACCAAGACAATTAGGATTATCACATGTTCCAGGATACAGTAACACACTGAATGGTTTTGTTGCAGAATCTTTTGGATAAAAATACACAGTTGTGGTCTTAAAAAAGAAAGAAAGAAAGAAGAATAAATTAGAAGCATGGGAGCCCTGGCTTTGGGAAAAGAGCTAACAATGTGGAAAGGACTTGACCCAACTTTGCTTGCTTGGAAAATGGTGGAATGGAACCAAGAGGTGGGGATAGCAGGGATCTCCGAAACCTGAAAAGTGGAAGTCCCTGGAAGGAAGTCAGCCCTGCCAACATCTTGACTGTTAGCCAACCAAGATCTATTTCAGTCTTTAGACTTCAACAATTACAAAAGGAGTTGGGCGGCACCTGTGACTCATAGAACTAGGGCGCCAGCCCCATGTGCCGGAGGTGGTGGGTTCAAACCCTGCCCCGGCCAAAACATGCAAAAAATAATAAAAATAAAAATAAAAATAAATAAAAGGAGTGTGTGGGTGCGCGCTCGTTGAGTAATGGAACTGTTTTGTTGCCTGACTTTGCTATAAATATATGTCAGTGTTTGTTAAATATCATAGAAATATAAACAAAAGATACTGAATTTTAGTGTAAGTAAATAAAAATCTTTTCAGAAAGTCAGTTTTCTTTAAGTTTTTTTTTTTTTTTTCCTTGAGACAGAGCCTCAAGCTGTCACCCTAGATAGAGTGCTGTGGCATCACAGCTCACAGCAACCTCTAATTCCTGGGCTCAAGTGAGTCTCCTGCCTCCGCCTCCCAATAGCTGGGACTACAGGCACCTGCTACAACATCAGGCCATTTTTTGGTTGCAGCCATCATTGTTGTTTGGCGGGCCCGGGCTGGATTCGAACCCACCAGCTCAGGTGTATGTGGCTGGAGTCTTAGCCGCTTGAGCCACAGGCACCGAGCCAGTTTTCTTTAAGTTTTGATAAATGTTTCACATTTGTATCTAAAATTTGTCAGATTTTCCTTTCCTGTTTCCCATGTATATTACTTTATTCTGAAATTAATTTCAAAAAAAGTCAATGTAATCTTTTGTCCTTAAAATACTTTTGAAATATTTGTATTGATTTGATCTAACTCCTGTGTGTAATGTTTAATACTTTCTCTTTTGAAAAATAAAATAAATCATAACTCAAATACATTTATATAAAATTTGATCATATATTTATGTATTATATTTAAGTTCTGAAAAGCATAAATAGAAAGACAATGTCAAATTCTCAAAAATTTCCAGTAGCTATCTCAGAATAATCACAACTCAGAGATAATGACAAACTTCTCAATAATTCAACATTCATAGAATTCACGGTGTTTAGAACCCAATCAAAAATTACTAGACATACAAGAAAATAGAACACAGAGAAAATTTAGTCAGTCAAACTCCAGAAATGATAGAGAGGATGAAATTAACAGAAATATATATTAAAATAATGCAAACACAAAATTGATCTTAGAAAAAATAAATTTAGTAAAATATCAGATAAAAAGAAAAATTCTCTCCTTCATCCTGGGCTACAGTTGTGTTCTATCTTTCATAAGAAAGTGTGAGTAAATATAAGTTGGTTTCATAGAAGTACTGAGTACTTTGGATACTTTTTTCTCAATTCTTGATATACTTTACTCAGGAGAATATATTCCAAGTCCCTCCATGCAAATATAAAAAAGGTAAAGCCTCCATCTTTTTGAAGGCTGCATGGTATTCCATGGTATGCATATACGACAATTTATTAATCCAAGTAAATGAGGCAAAAGCTACATTAATTAGTTTTATGTCAGCATGTCAAATTGTATAAAAAAAATCAACACATTGCATCCCACATATGCATAAATGTATTCATGATCTGTGTGTATATGACTTGATAAAAAGAAAAGTTAAGGATAAAAAAAAATAAATTCTCAAACCATTATTTCTTTTCCTTCTAACAATAATGGCCATTATTATATATGAATTCATCTCATACTCTGGACCAGATATTATGTCAATTCCTTCATATAGATGACCTCATATAATATTCACAAAATATCAAAAAGATACATATAGTAGAACTTCTCTCATTTTACACAAGCACAACTAAGGCATAGACTAGTTAAGGAACTTGACCCAGGTACCACAACTAGTTAGTGTTTGAGAGTTTGAATACTGACTATTTCCCTTGAAAACCCTATGACTCCCTTTGGTTAGTTCTTTATTTCATGGATACAGCAAAGCATCCAAAATAGAAAATAAAGACAGCGATTCTTAGTGTTGGAGTAATTCACAACTCCAGTGTTAGAGCCACAGCACCTCATTCTGTTCCACCAGCTCGCTATTCTCCACCTCTCTCGTTTTGCTTTTGAACACAGAATCATTAAGTAAACTCTTAGAGCTTCACAGAATAAAAATATTGCAATTATTTTCTTGTATTATCTCAAGATCATAGCTAACAATTTTACAAAACTCATCACAATACATGCCACAGAATAAATGCAGAAAAGCTGAAGAGTATGAATGAGAACTAGTCCTTGTTGGACAGGGAAGCAGAACCATATCAGGTGCTTCAATGAGCACGTCGTGTTTTCACTGTGGATGTGAAATCACGTGTCCTAATTGGCTCTCTACGTTTCTTACTGTGATAAACCCCCTTGACCTCATACGACTTTCCCAATTGTTAAACATATAGACATTCTTAGAAACATTGATTAGTAGAAAACTAATGAAGTTTGGCAAGGTTAAAGAAAAGATAAATGGTGATATTGTTATCGGAACAAATTTTTCAAAGAATATTGTACTGAAATTCAGTATGGATAGAAGTTTCTATTCATACATTTACTCTCTATATATATTTTTGTTTGTCTGTTTGTTTTTGTTTTGTTTTACAAATTTGAACAACTATTAGTCACCACCACTAGGAACTACAGAATCACCCTGAAGCAAAGAATGAGCAATACTTATTTTTTTCCCTCAAAACTACTCCATGAATATTTATTTTTAACAAAATCTTGAAAGAAATTGCCGCATTCAATACCTTTTAAATTTTGTTAAGACAAAGAGATCTCTACTACTGAAACAGAGCATAGACTTTAGAAGTTATTTTTTTGTTTGCTTGTTTGTTTTTGCAATTTTTTGGCCAGGGCTGGGCTTGAACCTGCCACCAGCAGGCCGGCACCTGACTCCTTGAGCCACAGGCGCCGCCCTAGACTTTAGACATTTTAAAGAAAAAACATCATATTGCGAATCATCTAGTGGCTTAGTGCATAGATAACTTTGTTAACCTCGTTATGTTAAAAATAGATCAGTATAAATAGAGATGGATTTGTCCTCAGGTGATTTCACAGTAAATCCCACTGCAACCACATTTATTCTTTCATCCTGTTTCTTACTCCAACTTTCACTTTTGTTTCCATAACAATAGAATTCCTCCTGATTTATTTAAGTTAGCTTTCTTGATTTTGGTAATTCTTAAATACTCATGCCTCTTCCCTGAATATCAAGCAAAACAAATGCCTGACTAAATATAAAAAGGAATAGCAAACACTATCATTTCAGAATTCTGGAAATTCCTGGAATGCAGCTGATGGGTTAATATAGGCATCCATGCATTCAACCAACAAATACCTATTGAGAGTCTACCATTTGTCAGCTATGTATTCAATATTTGAATACCTCTCTAAAGCATATATTTCTATGCAATTTACTAAACATTCAAAATTTTATATTTCCCTCCTCCCTCCAATAATATTAGTGTGTCCTTTGTTCTCCAATATGCTTCTTCATTTTTCAATGTA
>CAUYON010072413.1:0-16191 GCA_963573935.1 Arctocebus calabarensis | reverse complement strand
TGTGTTCCTCGACCTTGTCTCTTGGCTCAGCTCCAAACCGTTGGCTTTCTCGCCAAATTTCTGTCCTTTAACTCTCCTTCTGGACAGGAGCGTCTGCAGAAAGCTGGCTACAGACCGCCATCTTGGCTCCTCCCCTCTTGGCCATTGAGTTTAAAGCAACTGGTCCAAGTTCTTTTGCACCTAGATGAATCGGTTCCTTCATGGCACATTCCAGAGGTCCCAGGTTGCACCCCAGCACATCACGTCTGAAAATTCCATTTGTGGGAGTTCTACCCCTTAGCTAAGACAAAGAGTCCCTAGGCCCAGGGTGAGAGCCTGGAACCTCAATGCTACCAAAGGTGCTAGAGGTAGGGATTTGAGTGAGGGATGTCAGGGACCTCTAAGAGGTGGAGGTGAGTCCTGGCCAGTTGAGTACACACTCTGAGGGCCGTACTTGAGGAAATAGTCTCATTAAGGAGCACTTTGAGCACTCACTTAGGCCTTCTCTCCTTCCCTCCTCATGTGGGACCGGCCTCGCCTAATCCCATCCATGGACAGGGCTCCTAGAGCAGGAAGACTGTAAGGCAGTGCCCCCACTGGTAACTTGGTGGCTGCAGGACTCCATACGTGGCTCAATGACTTCCAGTGTCTCCTGAGAAATCAGGTTTGTCCAACCCGGTCCCGACTGCATTCCTGAGCAGCAGCAATCCGGGGGCGCTCAGGCTTGAGGCACCCTAGGATGTACTGTGCCCCACCAGCCCGCTTCACTCACCCGCACAGCCTGCACTTGGGTCAGGGACAGCCCCCTAAAGGCCGTGAGCTCCATCCATCTCTCAAGTCCGCACAAACCCCTCCCCTCAAACATTGGCGCTGCATCCTTAGAGAGCAGGGGACCCAGGGTGCTCAGGTCTCAGGAGCACGGTGTGCCTGGCCTGCCCTTGACAGTCTTATTCAGTAGTTCTGAGGTGGGGTCTGGGCATCTGTGTTTTTAACCAGTCTCCCAAGTGATTCTGATGCCCGTAAGGATCTTTCCCACATTTGCCATAACATGTAGCAGAGCCGACATTCAGTATTGCCACCCTTGCATCATAATACTGGAAACAGGTTTGTACTGATAGGTAAACAGTGGATGCTCTGAGCTCCCCAAAGCCCTTCCCAGCACTCTTCCACCCAGCCCTAAAGGGATCAGGCCAGGTATAGCTGAGACCTCCAAAAATAAAGCCCTGCTTCGTTCCAATTGGCTCATGCCTGTGTCATACTAGTGTGAAATATCTTGACCTTTCCCTATAACACAGAGTAGCGCTGATAGAGGTCACTCAGAAACCAAGAGCACTGCTAACAAGCCCAGCACTCTTTCCAGCCCCATCCGGGCCACTGGCCAGCCCTTGACAATCACCTTCTCTGCATCTTGGCCTAGGAAAGGAGCTGATGGGAGGGAGGACACTTCTATGCTGGCTGGTCTGCCTTTTTCAGCTAACACTTGCACAGATGTGAGTAGTACCCGGTGCTTCCTGGCTCCTCCAGCACCAACGTGGCAGGCACAGAAGTTATGTTTCAATGAGAAGAGCAGGCATCCATCCTCACCCTTTCTCCTGCTGCTGACCACCCAGACAGCCACACATCCTCTGGACTCCCCTCCTAGAAGTGAACAGCTGTGGTGGGCAGAATGGCAGAGTCCTATTCCGTCTCTCCAGCGGGGCCCACGTGCTGCTGGCACAGGACAGTGGCTGGGTTCTGCAGCTGCTGCCACCAATGCTTCTATTATTTACGTCTTGAGAGAAAAGGCCCCAGTTCTCCCTTTAGCTCAGAAATAGAGTGTTAGCACTCTCTTCCAGCAACTTCTTGTGTGACCATGAAGGACAGTCACTTAGGGACTGTGTTTGGCAGGCAGCACCAAACCAGAAAAGGTAACTCCAGAGATCCTTGAAGCAGGTTGGTGTCATTAGGAATAAATCATGCAAGGACATTGGGTTGAAATAGGGCAATGTTAGACGACCACGTGGTCCATTTCCCAGGCTCTAGTATCATGTCCTAGACCAGAGCAGAAACAAAATGCTCCCAGGAGGCCTCTGCCCACGGATCTGCACTTTGACAGACAGAATGCAGCAGAGGTGGGATCTGAGTCACGATGGTGGGGAGGACGGAGGGGCCTTACGGACTCGCCTGTCCATTCATCCCTTTACCCATTCAGCAACAGCTATCCACCACCCACTCTGGATCCGACACTGTGAGAGGCAGTGGAGATAAAAACATTAACAAGATAGATAACGGGATAGGTAAAAATAGACACAGCCCTGGTAGAGGGTTCCTGATTAATATTTTTCTTTTCCACTTTTCTCTCCTTTGTATTATTGAATGTTTCATACGTATGAAATATAGATCATATACATTTATATGAGATTGTAAAACAAATAACCATATACCTGCCACCCAGTTTTTATAAAAATAGTAATTGTCAATACCGCAGGCATCCAGCATGCGCCTCCCTCAATCCCATTTCTTTCTTCCCCTCCCCTCCAACTTCCCTAACCACTACCCTGAATTCCACGTTGATATTTTTCCCTTGTAATTCTCCCACACATGTACCGTATGGAATTCATGCAGCCCAGAGAGGAATTTGGTAAACCCTAGTCAGAGCAACTATTGCAACCTAAGGCCGTAGACATTCCGCCTGCATATCCGAGTTCCCCTCTGGCTCCATCACTGGGATTCTAAGTCTTTGATTCATTGCTGGGAACTGAGATTTTGATGAACCCAGCATGTCTAATTGTGAGAGGTTATACTTTGGAAGGATTTTTTTTTTAACAAATGTTTTTCCAATTATAGCTGTTTGGGGAGAATTTGCTGCTTCTGAATAAGGGATTAGGGTTCTAGGGCTGTGGCCCAAATTATCTGAATATAGGGCTTGCTAAGTAGCTCTCCTTTGGACCTTGCCTGCCACCTCTGAGTAGGCAAACACAGAAACCAAAAGCAGCTCCTTTGAATCTGAAGCTGACAAGAAATCTTGCTGCTACTGCTGCCCCTGGTAAAGTCTCATAAGAACCTTATGAGAAGGGAGGAAAAAGCTACTTTTACCACCCCCCTAGACTACAGATCAGAAAACTGAGACTCAGAATGTTTCAATTTCTTGCTTAAAGTCACAAAATTCCCTTGAAATGGAGGGGAAACGACTTTTAAAAAAATAGCATCTCTGACTTCTCTTATAGCAATAATTACCTTCGTTACTGAGCACCACGTTATGCCATGCACTTTACACACATCGTGTCATCTAATTCTACCCAGCTCTATGACAGAAGCACTGCAATTATTCCATCTTAGGGATGAGAATTAAGGCTCAGAGGGCAAATGACCTGTCCAAAGCAACAAGGACTAGAATCCAGCAGTGTAAGGCTTAAGCCTTAATCTTAAAGCACCGCCTCCCTCTTCTTCAATGGTATCTGTCAACATGGCTGAGATGGGTGAGGATGGATGAATGGCAGAGTGGCAGAGAAACCCAGGATAGGAAGGAGGCAGAGGAAAGTCCAACTCAGCCAAGCTCCCTCCGAGAAAAACTACAAGGTAAGGTCTTGTTGTCTAAGAAGCAGGGGTGGGAGGGAAGTTAACTCAGAGTGTTCTGTCCAGAGAAATCCAAACCTACCCCTGCGTCAAGGGCTGCCAGACACAGCCAAGCAACTTGAAAAAGAACCGAAGCTTGCAATGTGTTTCTGGACCACCACCAGTAATGATTTTGCACTCCCCAGATCACTCTCTCTTTGTGAGATTATTTCTGGTTTTGCCTGTCCTCATTCTAAATGACACAGAATGGGGTCCCACAAGAAAGGGTGATATGATTTCTAAAGTGACCCCCACTTTCGTGTCCTCTGTAGGGACAAGAGGGCTCAGAGAGCTGACATCTTCCAGTGTTCCATGCTGGTGTTCATCCAGAGTTCAAATGCAATTGCTTTGGGGGTAGATGCACACCCACAGATGCGAGCTAATTATGCAAATAGTGTCATTGCTGGATGGACAAGAACTACAGCCTCATAAGGACTAAAAGGATGCCAGCCAAGGCCCAAGAGAGAAAGTCAAAGGCATTTGCAGAGGCCACTTTGTGCACCGTATGCAGTTTCGTTAATGCTATAAAATCAGTGCTAGCAAGCTCGACCGACTTGATGAGAGGCACTGGCAATGCCAAGGTTTCACTGCTGCCGGTCACACGTGTCCTGGAGGCCAGCATCATCCTAATGACCTTCCCATATAAACAATGACACCCTGACCATCCAAGAGGACTGTGAAAACCATTTACATAAAGGAGACCCTCACAAACAAAAAGGAATCTCAAATCAAAACACAGGAGGCAGCTACAACAGGCTAGAGAACCAACAAAGGATTCAGATAAATATTGCCTTCAAAGAGCAATGCTGAGAATTCCTGATCATCCCCTTCCACTGCCCCCCACCCCCATCTCCTTCTCCCCAGTTTCTTGGGAGATGTGTTATATCTCTGTCAAGAAGACTGGAAGACTGCGTTGCATGAAGAGGATGTATCAGTCCTAGCTGGAGAGAGATAGCCCCATGACAAGGAACAGAACAGTCAGGCAGTCTGACTGGGTGACACTTCAAGCAGGGTGACACTGCTTTGAAGGGAAGCTAATTTTAGATATCAGAACCACATTTCCAAATATTCTGTTCTGCAACATTCTATTTATAAGCCGAATTCTTTTTTCAGACTTAAGTTGTTTTTAGATGTTGGCAAGTTTGAGAGCTTGGGTTTTCTTTGTGATGGGGCCTCCAACAGAGGACTTAAAGCATCAGTTGACCAAGATTTGGGGGTAACTATATCAGCTATGTTCCCAATCCACTAGAACGTTACACAATCTGGAGAAGCAATATGATGTGAGAGCTAGGATGATGAGACTTAGAACCAGATCACCCGGGGTTTTGACCCGCCTTTGCATTTCCTTTGGCAAATAACTAATGAAACTGGAAAAGTTCCATGTCCCTGGACTTCAGTTTTCTCATGTGTAAAATGGGGATCAGCACAGCTACCTCCTGGGATTCTCCACGGGATTAAACAAGATCTCACATATCCAGCTCTGAGCATGGTACCTCAAAGAGTTCAACGTGTGGTTAATACCAATTATGAATATGCAGGCATCGTTCAAGAACAGAGCACTACAATAATCTAGGCACTAGCAGACAGAAGTTATCTAGAGAGGCTTGTGGAGGAGAAAAGGTTCTGAAAGATGGGCAGCATGGAAAAATGTTGTCATGTGGAGAGGAGAGTGCCTGGGCTCTAGAGCCACATGTCCCTGAGTTTAAATCTTGACTCCACCATTTCTCAGCAGTGTGACCTTGGACCAAGTTAACCAACTTCTGTGAGCCTTTCTTTACTCATCTGAAAAGTGGGCACACTATGGGCATGTCCTCATGTTGTTGGGAGGATCAAGTGAAATGAGCAGGCAGATGCTGTGCTCAGAAGGACCCCAGAAGTGGTAGCGGTTAGAGGGGCTGGCGGGCATGACCCGTGCTTGAAAGCAGGAGGAGTGCTGAGCATAAGAACAGATTCTTACCAGCGCCATTAATTAGACCTGTACCAAGTGCCAAATACTGGGCCCATCCCTTAGAGCAGTGGTTCTCAGCCTTCCTAATGCCCCTACCCTTTAATACAGTTGCTCATGTTGTGGTGACCCCCACCCATAAAATTATTTTCATTGCGTAGCAATATGAGGAACTGTATTAAAGGGTCACAGCATTAGGAAGGTTGAGAACCACTGCCTTAGAGGTCTGCTAGAGGCTTATTAAAAACCTGGCATAGTCAGGTGACCTGGATTCAAATACACACTCTATGTAGCTGTGTCACTGTGCACAAGTCATTTAACTCCTCTAACCTGTAATTGCCTGGCTTGCAAAATTCAAGTATTAATTGTGCTTCCCTTGAGTGTCCTGATGGGGATTAAATGAAATAATGCACATCTAGTCAGTAGCACAGTGCCAGCACACAGACACACTGCAATGTTAGCTGCTGCTAGGATTATTTACATTCATTTTCTTATTTAATCGCCCCCCCCCAGGAGTTAAGTATTAATTGTCCCTTATTTATAGATCAAACAACTGAAGCTCAGAAAACAAATCACTTGTCCAACGCTAGCTACAAATGGTGGACCAGCTCTGCAAGTTTACAAATCTTGGTTTCTTTGCTCTCTTTCCTTTCAGATAAGCTGGTGCATGGTGCCCAGAGTTCAGGCAACATGACATTTATTTTAAAATGCATTTTATGCCATAACCCTCATCAGTCTTTTCTCTTCTAGTTGTTCCCACTGTCTCACCACCTCTTCTGTTGAAGATTTAAGACTTGGGGCTGTCTGTGTCCCAAAATGTACCCACCAAGCAGCATGTGGGTGCTGCCTCCGTAGGAATATTTCACTTTTGAAATGTCCATTCTGATTAGTGAATAGGTCTGACACTAACCACAGACATGCTTCCAGCTGGCCGGCAATTTCAGTAGCAACCCCTCCTCCTTGGTGCCAATTACCAGAAATTAAATGTCCCTGGCACATTTTGTAATTCAGAAAATGCATGTGCCTGATTAATTAAACCCCTGCTGGACGTGCCATTATGACCTAAGGGCTCCAGGCCAATGTCTCTCTCCCTCCATCTCCACTTAAAGTTACAGAATGTGTTCTTCCTGGGTAAAAATCAATGTCACCCCATTCATTTATTCATTTTTTAGTCAACAAATATTGGTCGAGCATCTACTATACAGCAGGTGTTCGTCCATGTAGCTGGGAGATAGCAGTGAACAATTGCAGACAAGGTCCCTACCTTTGTGAAAGGAAGTAAATAGGAAACAAACAGGGATTTCTATGTGACGATGTCATGAAGGAAACAATGTGATAAACAGAGAATAGCTGAGAGGCCTAAGCTGTATTCGGTAGAGGGGCCAGGAGAGGTTTCTCCCAGGGGCAACGTGTGAATTGAAACCTGAAAAATAAGAAGGAGCCAGACATACAGCAGGGTGGGAGAGCAGGCCCGAGCTTAGCATGTCCAAAGCTCTCCACGGGGTACGTTCAATTAACCTTCATTCATTTATCAACCATTTTTGATCATACAGTATTTGTTGAGGGAACACTTGGAGAATAGATGAATCATCTTTTTTCCTGATAAGAAGGAAACTTCATAGGAAGGACGGACTTAGGAAAGATGCCCTGGAGTTGCTCTCCTGTTCTCTACCCTGTCCCTCTCTCCAAAGGGGGCTTGGCTCAGGCACTGGCGTTCCAGCACTGCAGGTCTTCAGAGCCGCCTTCCAGAGGGACTGGCCCATACAGCTCTTTAAAGCAGTGACAGTGCAGCTAGCAAAAAGCAACCTGTCATTTTTTTAAAAAAACAGTCAAAAGGGTTGTTGGAATTATATAGACAAGGTATGAAATGTCATTTCCTCTGTCATTATTAGGATATACTTTTGAATTTCTGTGCCCACTTACTCATTCAGAAAATGCTTATTACTAGTAGTGAGTCTCTCTCTCTTCCTCCTCCTGCCCCTCCTCTCTCTCTCTCTCTCTCTCTCTCTCTCTCTCTCTCTCTCTCGTCCTGCTACTTCCCTCCACCTTCCTCTGGCACAGCAGGTAAAAGCTCAGGCTATGAATAAGAGCATCTGAGTTGTATCTGAAGCTCAACTTGCCATGTGACTTTGGACAAGTCATTCATTAAGTACAATTCTCATTGTACAGATGAGAATGCCCAAGTCTCAGTATTCTCATCTGTACAAGGGAAACAATCATACACCTAGAGCCCGTCTCGAAATAACCATATAAACACTAAGCTATTATTATCCTCACTACTATCTAGTTTCATCCTTTTATAGATTAGAATGTAAGATTTTAAGAACTCAACCTAGGAAACAGACAGGTTTTTAGGATAAAAGAAACTCTAGTTAAGAGTATGGCAGTGAGCCCCTGTCTAATGATCTATTTCCACCCGTAGGATTTTTCATTCTTCAAGATAATTAAGAAGAAGCATCACAATAAATAGTCTTCAACATGTCTTTTAATTTATAATAATAATTTTGAGCCAGCAATTATAGAGCTCCTGCTGTGTGCCAGATACTCTTTTATGTGCTTTACTTATATTGTATATCGACTAATTTTAAGATCTCACCACAACCATGCAAAGTAAATACTATTACTAGTATGTTACTAGTGGGGGGTTGGAAAGAAACCCAGGCAATCAAACTCTAGCCTATGGCTGCCAACTGCGTGCCACCTCACTTAAGATGGGATGCAAAAGCCATCCTACATACATCAGGGTTTTCTACTTCAAATAGACGTGTTTGCTGAGCACTCAGTAACAAAGTATCACCTGCCTAATCCTAAAACCTGTGGCCTATGGACGCAGCACCAGTGAGGGCTGCCCCCCTGCACTGCACAACACCAGCCATAAGAGAAGCCACGCCTCCTACCATCCATAAGATTTCCGGTGCCTATTGAAATGTCAGTGGATCTTAAAATTGAGGGGTTTTTCTGCATCATTTAGTACAAACTGGAAGGTCAGGTGAATGTGGCAGCCAGCCTTTCCCTGGCCGTTACTTCTTTATTACTTCCCTGCCCTGTGCTTGTTCTCAGAAATGCTACATCACAATAAATGTGGTTAAAAGAGCAAACAAACCACCACTGCTCCCTTGAGATCCAGATGCCGTAATCTCAAATATCCTTGCCTTTAGTCGTGGCAGGACATTCTCCCAGCACCAACGCCAAGACTGAGGTGCAGTTCAAAGTAACCACACCTGGGAGACTGACAGGTGGACAGCCTCAGCGCTGGCACAACCAGGGGACAGGGAAGAGAGGCAGGGTTCGTCTAAGACAGGCTGCCTCCGTCCTCAAGGGCAGAAATTCATTAATGACGAAATGAAATAACCTGCCCACGTTCAGTGCGTATAGTGAAGACAGCATATAACGCCAGACGTGCTGAGACACAAAATGCATCCTAGTCACCAGAGGTTTCATGCTCTTTCCTGCCGCCCCTGCTGAGTGGCCCCTGCTGAGTGTAACGCAGCCACCTGGATCCTCTGAGGGCTCTTCCTCACTGTTGTGCGGAGTGGAGCACATTAGCAAATGGTAAGTGTTCCGTGGCATTTGCAGGCCCTGCGTGTTCAGAGAAGCTTAGTTCTGAGCCCAAATGTGGCTGCCTGCCTGAAAGCTGGTGCTCCTGCAGGATACTCAGTCTCTGGAGCCACAGATCAAGACTCTGCCTTTGGAGTCTGGGGCTTCGGGTTGGACTCCTTAAACTGATGCGGTGAGACTCCCACAAACTTCTCTTGCAGGATGTGACTCTTCCACACCACCACCACTGCGCCCCCAATGAATGGAGCTATAGATCATCACAAAAATTTCCCCAGAGAGAAAACTACCCTGTTAAATCAGCAGGAGTCCCTGGATAGAAAAGAAATAAGGTTCTAAATGAAAAGAAATGGGGAAGGAAATGGAAAACTGCTTCTCCTACTTTTCTATTTCTACTAGCTTTTTGTGGGAACCCAAAAGTCTTAGGGAATTTTAGCAAACCACTTTCCTATCATCCTTTAAGCTGTCTCCTTTCCTCCTTGAGCATGATCAGTTTGGACTTTATTTGTACTTGTAAGGGCCAAAAAGCCATCCTCTGGCAACAAAGTCATAAAGAGCTATCAATTCCTGATTCCTATTACACTTGTTCAGACCAGTTGGGGGGCTGCCAAGGTGGTGGGCTTCACTCTCCTACTGAGCATTCTCAGCCTAAGGAGAAGAGGAAAAAAAGAGTGGACAGGAGGCCGGACACGGTGGCTCATGCCTATAATCCCAGCACTCTGGCAGGCTGAGGCAGGTAGATTGCCTGACAGGTTCCAGACCAGCCTCAGCCAGAGCGATGTGGTGGGTGCCTGTAGTCCCAGCTGCTCAGGAGGCTGAGGCAAGAGAATCACTTGAACTCAAGAGTTTGAGTTTGCTGTGAGCTATAACACCACAGCACATTACCAAGGGTGACAAAGTGAGACTATGTCTAAAAAAAAAGATTGAGTAGGGAGGGAAGTCATAGATGCACATGTGAGGATGATAGGAATGTATTTATAAGTTCAGCAAACATATAAGTGATTGCTAAAATACTATAAAAAATTCCTATAAATGCTTCTGGGAGGTTCCCCAAATGTTAACATTGTTCTCTTTTTTTTTTAATTAAATCATTGATGCATTTATGGGGTACAATGTGATTTTATATACAATTTGGAATATTTACATCACACTGGTTAACACAGCCTTCACCTCACTTACTTAATTATTGTGTTGAGACATTTATACTCTACACTTAAGAGATCTAACAGGTACCCTTGCAAAATGCACCATAGGTGTGGTCCCACCAAAACCCTCCCTCCGTCCAACCTCCCCCCTCCCCCTGCTCCTCCTCTTCCTTCCTTCATCCTGGGCTATAGTTGTGTTTTATCTTTCATATGGAAGTGTGGGTGATTGTATATTGGTTTCATAATAGTACTGTGTACATTGGATATTTTTTCTTCCATTCTTGAGATACTTTACTAAGAAGAGTATGTTCCAGCTCCATCCATGTAAACATGAAAGAGGTAAAGTCTCCATCTTTTTATAAGGCTGCATAATATTTCATGGGATACATATACCACTATTTATTAATCCATTCATGGGTCAGTGGGCACTTGAGCTTCTTCCATGACTTGGCAATTATGAATTGGGCTGCAATAAACATTCTGGTGCAAATATCTTTGTTGTAAAGTGGTTTTTGGTCTTTTGGATATACACCTAGTAGAGGAATTGCAGACCACTCAATCCTGCAATTCCACTATTTTCATTCTAATTTTTTCGGGACCATTTGAGAGTAAGTTGAAGACCAAATGCCCATTTATCCCTAAATATTTCAGTGTGTATTTCCTAAAAACCAGGATATGCTCTCACATAAGAAAGTCAATGATGATATAGTTCTGTTAACTAGTCCGCATGTCTGATCCAGTTGACTTACTATACTATTTTTTTCAATTACCCTCCTATGTTCCTTTAGAGAAAAAATTTTTTTCAAAAGTTTGTCAAGGGTCCCTTTTAGGACTACATATTACGTGAAACTGTCGTATTTCTTTAGTTTCCTTTCATCTGGAACAGTTCCTCAAAACTCGCTATCATTCAAGGTCTTTGCATTTTGAAAAGTATAAGCCATTTGTTTTATGGAATTTCTCTCAGTTCATGGTTTATCTGTTATTTCTTCGTCATTAGATTTTTTTATTTTGGAAAGCAATGGATAATAACTCATAAAATCAAATAAGGATCCCTGAATTCGTACTGCAATAAATAAATAAATGGAGGAGAAGGAAAATCTGTACCGACTACTAAGTGTAGAGGGAACGATAAGATTTTTTCAAATCACCATTCAGCAACCACTACAATAATAACTGGTTCAGGCAAGAATCATCAATGGATGTTAAAACTAGCAGATGAAAGTTTAAACAGTCTCAAAGTATCTCTTTACAAGATACTTAAATAATCACAGAGGAAAAAGTCACAACTTTACAGTGGAAAA
The DNA here is from genome assembly GCA_963573935.1 of Arctocebus calabarensis. Classification (NCBI taxonomy): domain Eukaryota; kingdom Metazoa; phylum Chordata; class Mammalia; order Primates; family Lorisidae; genus Arctocebus; species Arctocebus calabarensis. The sequence continues at coordinate 4,672 of CAUYON010072413.1, read as the reverse complement.
ACCTATAAACAACCACATTAGCCAAAAGACCAAAGTTAGCCTCACCGGTAATGGGGAAATAGGTACTATGTAGCTCCTGAAATGACTCAGTGAGAAGGACACAGCGTCTCTGCTGGGAAAAGAAAAGACAAATCCTGCCCAAAAGGCTTCAGAATTTTAAAGAACTCTAGTTCTCTCCAGCTGCATTCACACACATTATATTCTGACATCTTTTTCACCTTCACAGAGCCTGCCTTGGCAACCTTCTCAGGAGTTAGGAGCAACTGGGATGCTGAAGAGAACAATCTGCTCGGATGGAAACTACTCGGTGGAGAGTCCGTGGACCATGCAATATTCCTTGCACACAAAGAAGGGCACAGGAATAACAACAGTCTGATCCCCAAGACAGGAGGGTAACAGCAGAAAGAGCAAACCTGCCTTCAACCCCTGCAGTCATCCGCAGTGGGCAGGGTGGGGAAGCAAATGAGCTGTCTCAGGTGGCTCCTGACTCCCCCCACTCCTTTTGTCAAAGTCTAACTTTATCTTGCCTATTTCTTCACTGCTTGACACCTAATGGATGAAAAGATCGGACATCAAATGCCTTCCAGGTCTGTGTCTGGCCTGTCTCTCCAGCGTAGCTTTAGAGTGATGCAGGGATTGAATCCAGACGTCCATAGCTCCCTCGCAATGTCCTCCAGCCTTCACCCGCCCCGGCTCCCCGCCAAGCAGCCCGCAGGCCTCTGCCACATCCTCATTCTTTTCCATTCATTTCCATTCTGTCTTTCCCCCTCATACCTTCTGACCCAGAGGAGTTCTGTTAGAACATAGTGATCAAGGAAATAAGAACGTGATACACAAAGGACCTCAGACAAGAAAAATCCATGTTACACAAGAGATACCACAGACTGCAATGCTTACAAAGAGGCTATTTTAAGCCAAAAGATATAAATATCAGTTATAACCATGCATTCTTTTAAGTTCATACAGAACAAGCCATTAGAAGACATTCTACTGCTGGTTTAAAAAAAAAACTATAACCTAAAATACAGTTCTTAAATTGTCTGTGCTAACCCAAGAGAGACATTGCACACATAAGTGAAATTCACAAATACTCTAATACTTTTTGAACCATTTATTTTTATCTTTTCATCTCTTTTAAGACATCAATAAAAAATTGATTTTTTTCTTTTCTTTTTCTTTTCTTTTCTTTTTCTTTTTTTCTTTTTTTTGAGACAGAGTCTCACTCTGTCACCCAGGCTAGGTTGCTCACTACAACCTTAAATTCCTGGCTGAAGTGATCCTCCAGCTCAGCCTCCTGATACCAAGGACAACACGTATGCACTACCACACCTGGCTAAATTTTTTAATTTTTTGCAAAGAAGGGGTCTTACTATGTTGCCCAGGTTGGTTTCAAACTCCTGACTGCAAGCTTATCCTCCTGCCTCAGCCTCCCAAAGTAATGGGATTATAGGCATGAGCCACCAAGTCTGACCAGAGTTTCATTTTTGAAAGCGCATACTGCTTTGATTATCAAAGACAATGTCAGAAATGCAGAATCATTAGGTTATTTTAAAGTTCAGAACCTAATTTTACACTAAACAGGCTCACTCTTTCATCCAATTTGCTTGTAAACAGGAGCAAGTATCAGCCAAACCATGAGCAGAGTAAGGATCGCACTGTGAGGTCACAGAAATGTCTTCTGTGTGAAACTCACACGTAGGGCTTAAGCCAGTATCCATCTTGTAATGGGGTAAATAACTTGGGTTTCTTAACTCTATACTTCTCTTGGTTAAGGTGATAACAAGTCCCAGAGAATTGGCTTTATGTGCCAAGAAAGCAAGGAGTATTACTGACCACACTGGCTATTTACAGCCTTGTCCTCAAGGCATTTTTGTCCCCATGTCCACCTTCATAATAGCTTCCCTCTCTCACAATATGAGCACTGGGAAACCACCACGCCTGATTTTTACATGCTCTTGTTTCTTTTACATCTCTGAAAACGTCCCATGACTTGTAGTGGAGAGTTCCCTAAGGATTTAGCTCTTTCTTTGAACCTGCTCAGCCACTAAACCAAATATTTTCTAGAATACAAAATAAAGAATCTGACTTGTTCCCAGCCAATACCAGCAGCTTAGGAAAACCTCTCACTTTCTAAAGTTTTCATCTCTAAACTCTAATTTCCAGCACACAGATTCCAAATGGTCATGGGCCAAAAATTGGTGGGGGTGTTAGGGAGCTAGGCAAGGATGAGTTTGAATGGTTACCATGTCAGCCCAGAAATTTACCCTGGAATCGTGAATAGTTAACTAACCATGAAGCCTGAGTTTCATCTCCTGGAATTGTTATTTTTTATTACTACACCTTGGGCCAGGGGGAGGGAGTGTTGTTTTGGAGGAAAAAAGAGGAAGGTGAAAGTGGACAAGGAGAAAAATTCTCTCCTCCATGGAAATATCAACAGAAGACTCTTGTATCTCTGCTTATTTTTTTAAGTGCAGTGTTTTTAACAGACCAAAGACAATCTTTATGAATTAATATGTATGTGAATAATGTTTATAAAAGGGATGTAATGTGTTAGTCATTATAGAATATTGTATAAATAAGCTTTAGATATAGAAAGTATTTGAACATAAAAAAATATTGCATAGGGCAGTAGACAATTAAGGACTTCCAAACTTTTTATATATTTGTTCCAAAGAATAGAGTTCCAGGGCTGGCTGCTTATTTCCCTACTATATACCACTGTAAAACCAAGAGATTCGGGGAGTTGTTTGTTTTCTGGTTTTGTAATTTATAATGATCTGTACAGACTGCTATAAAATGTCTGTTGCACGTGTGTGTTGGTGTTGTTTACCCACACGCAGTCATCAAAGATTCACTCCATACATTGTAACCTGAAATACCAAAAAATTTTTTCTAGCAGGAAGAAAATCATACAGAATATGCCTTCACTATTGGTAACTCTCAGATTTGTACCACTCAGAACGTTTTATAAAACTAAGCTAATGGGATGTTTAACATCAGAGGTATTGTCTCTCACTTAAATATTTAGTATTGGACAATGTTTTTCCTGGGGAGCACATATTTTGTCAAGTTCTTTTTTTGGAGTTGACATGTTCTTCGAGAGGAAACCAGGAGTCATGGCCCTAAGCCACCTTCCCTCATGACCACACTCTACCATCTAAGAGCTATCCACATGCAAATTCCGTTTTATGTTCTGTGATTCCGTGGTTGATTCAATACTTTCAGAGCCTGGAGTTTTACTTGCTTGGGTTAGTAGCTCTCATAAAGTGCTAAATTGGCTCTTTACCTCCCAGATGGATCAGAAGCAGCAGAGGGGAAAGGAGGGCTCCCTTGCTGGAGAAGTACGCTGGCATCTTTCACATCAGCCTTGAGAAGAACTGCGCCTGAAACCCATGCATGAAATACCATCTGCTCCTCATGCAGAGAGAGGTCAACCAAATGAAAGTACAGAGATGACCCAAAGTCTCCTTTGCCAAAAATGTGCATCACTGTAAGCCTGTGATGCCTGATATGTGTTTTAGCATGAAACAATAAAAATAGGTTTATTTTCACTTAAAAGAGTTGTTCCAGGTCTGAATTCTTTTTTCTGTAGATGATTTGGAGAGGGCAATATTTTGCCATAGATTAAACGTCAACATTGAGCATTTGATTTTTCCCAAAGGGTTAGCTCCTAGCAGGTGCTCTGGCATCCAAAAGAGAGGGCTGGGAGGATAAAAATTACTTTGTCAGATGGGAATTGCTTTAGTTTTGTTGGGGACAGGTGGAGGCAGGGGCAAGTAGCACTTCCCATCCAGGCCAAGCAGGCTGTTCACCTCTGCAGAGTAATCTTTGGTTGTACAACCTCGTGGGCCCAAGAAGGCCTCTTGGCTGGAAGCTGTCTCTGCCTGTGCAGTGTAGGGGTCAAGAGCCTGTGTTACACAGCAGTGTCACCTTGGGCAAGTTACTTAACCTCTCTGTGATTGGGAAAAGGACACATAACACCACCTTCTCAAGTGATATTAAGGGTAAATGTATCAAAATATTGTGAGTGCTTTGAACAGTGCCTGCCACATACAAGCACTCAGTAAATTTGTTTTTATCACCTTCACAATGTTTGCCCTATTCACTTGCCACTTATGTTTTTATATTTACTTAATATTCCTATTTTAATTGACTCAATTTTCATCAAAAGTGCGATCTTTTTTTTTCTTTTTTTTGAGACACAGTCTCACTCTGTTGTCCAAGCTAGAGTGCTGGGGTGTCATAGCTCACAGCAACCTCAAACTCTTGGGCACACATGATCCTCTTATCTCAGCCTCCTGAGTAGCTGGGACTACAGATGTTTATCCCAATGCCCAGCTTATTTTTCTGTTTTTAGTAGAAACAGAGTCTCACTCTTCTCAGACTGGTCTTGAACTCCTGAATTCAGGCGATCCACTCGCCTCAGCCTCTCAGAGTGCTGGGATTATGGGTGTGAGCCACTGTGCCCAGCCTAAAATGTAATTTTTTTAAAAACTTTATTCCCCACCTGGCCCCTGTTCAGAATGCAAGGGTGACCCCTGGAGGGTGGCCTGTCCCCAGAGGTGAAGGCCTCCTGGGACAGTGACCCCATCGGAGCCCAAACTGGACTGAGAGTACCTGAGGCATATGGCCCCTGTCCAGAATGCAAGGGTGACCCCTGGAGGGTGGCCTG
>CAUYON010072412.1:0-16546 GCA_963573935.1 Arctocebus calabarensis | reverse complement strand
GTGACATCACAGCTCACAGCAACCTCCAATTCCTGGGGTCAATCGAGTCTCTTGCCTTAGCCTCCCAAGTAGCTGGGACTACAGGCGCCCGCCACAATGCCCGGTCATTTTTTGGTTGCAGTCATTATTGTTTGGCAAGCCCGGGCTGGATTCGAACCCGCCGGCTCAGGTGTACGTGGCTGGCCCCTTAGCCCGCTGAGCCACAGGCGCCGAGCCAGGTGAAAGCTCTTTTTTCTTTTTTTTTTTGAGACACAGTCTCACCTTGTTGCCCTAGGTAGAGTGCTGTGGCATCATAGCTCACAGCAACCTCAAATTCTTTGGGCTAAATTTTTCATTTTTATTAGAGAACGGGGAGGGTGGGGAGGTCTCACTCTTGCTCAGGCTGGTCTCGAACTTCTGAGCTCAAGCAATCCACCCAATTCGGCCTCCCAGGGTGCTAGGATTATAGGCATGAGCCACCTCACCCAGCCAATTGGTGAAAACTTTTACATGGTATAGAATTCAGAAGGCACAAGCAATGGTATACAGTGAAAAGCCTCTTTTCCTACATTTCCCATCACCAAAGTCTCCTACCCAGAGGCAATATTTTCATTACCAGTTTTTTGTGCACCCGTCTAGATTTTTCTATTTATAGCCAAGAGACCACAAATATAGTTTACCTTTCTTTCTAAGCGGAAATAGCCACTTATACAAACTTCTCCATGTTATTTTTATTTAATATTTCACTGTATAAAGTGCCTACGCACTATTTTTTATACCTGCACAGTGTTCCATGGTATAAATGTACTTTATTCAGAGCTTTTTTTTTTTTTAAAGAGACAGAGTCTCACTTTATCTCCCTCAGTAGAGTGCTGTGCTGTCACAGCTCACAGCAACCTCCAACTCCTGGGCTTAGGTGATTCTCTTGCCTCAGCCTCCTGAGAAGCTGGGACTGCAGGTGCCTGCCACAATGCCCAGTTATTTTTGTTGCAGTTTGACTCGGGCCAGGTTTAAACCCGCCACCCTCAGTATACGGGGCCGGCGCCCTACCCACTGAGCCACAGGTGCCACACTAGAGCCTCTTTACTATAGATAAATTTGAGTTATCTTCAGTCTTTCATTTGCACAATATTTAGTGAAGATTCTTACATGTTTTCATTTTACACTTGCAAGTGAATATATAGGGTAAGTTCCTAGAACTGGAATTTCTGTGTGGGAGGGCACGTGCATTTGTGTGATGGATATTGGCAAATTGCCATTGATAGAGATTGGGCTGATTTATTTTCTCACAAGCAAGATATGGAGCTTTAGGTGCCATATCTAATGCTAAAGCATCTCCTAGACCAACAACCCTGTCAACCATGTAAGCACTATCAGTTTGTCTCAGTAATATGGCCCAGAGGTGTCAGGCCAGAAGTATCCCCAGAAATAGCATTTGCCACCCCTGGAGCCAGGGAGGAACCTGCATCTTTTTGAGCAGTAGCCAAGACCACCAGTTTAGCTGGAGAAGGAGATACTTTTCCACCAATTGCTCTAGTCCTTGACTTCCTAGGCTGGAGTTGTCTGATGAAGATGTCTTTTTTTTTTTTTTTGAGACAGGGTCTCACTATGTCACCCTTGGTTGAGTGTCAATGGGTCACAGCTCCCGGCAACCTCAAACTCTTGGGACTACATCCCTTAAGCGATTCTCTTGCTTCTGCCTCCCAAGTAGCTGGGACTACAGGTGCCCACCTCAACGGCTATTTTTTCTTGTTGTTGTAGTTGTCATTTAGCAGGCCTGGACCAGGTGTGTAGGGCTGGCACCATAACCACTGTGCTATAAGTGCCAAGCCAGCACATTTAATTTTAGACTAGCCACATTCCAAGTGTTTATAGAGCCACACATGACTTCTGTATTGTACAGTGCCACTCTAATAGGTCATAAGAAGACCTACTCTGATATATGGTAGACTGTAGTCAGTACAATTTAGTACACAAATCCTGTGTCTAAAAAACTAAAGAGAGCAGCACCTGTGGCTCAGTGGGTAGGGTGCCGGCCCCATATACCGAGGGTAGCGGGTTCAAACCCAGCCCCGGCCAACAAAAAAATACAACAAAAAAATAGCCAGGTGTTGTGGCGGGTGCCTGTAGTCCCAGCTACTTGGGAGGCTGAGACAAGAGAATCGCCTACGCCCAGGAGTTGGAAGTTGCTATGAGCTGTATGATGCCATGGCACTCTACTGAGGGTGATTAAGTGAGACTCTATCTCTACAAAAAAAAAAAGCAAAACAAAAAAGGATGGACACAGAGGAAAATGGGCCATTTGTGTTAACCAATATTTCCATGGTTATAGACCTAGAGATGAAAGAACCAAATCAGTGACTTTTATCTACAGATGGGCCTTCAGGATCCAGACTTCCTAGGCTATCCTTTTGGGTGTGGGGAAGCAACCCTTTTTTCTAAATTTGGAGGCCCACAGTCCTCGCATTGAATGCTTTGGAGAATATGGTATTTTTTTTTTAATTTAATTTAATTTTAATTTTTATTTTTTTGAGACAGAGCCCCAAGCTGTCACCCTGGATTGAGTGCCTTGGCATCACAGCAACCCCTAACTCCTGGGCTCAAGCGAGTCTCCTGCCTCTGCCTCCCAAGTAGCTGAGACTACAGGCGCCCACCACAACACCCAGCTATTTTTTGGTTGCAGCCATCATTGTTGTTTGGCGGGCCGGGCTGGATTCGAACCTGCGGGCTCAGGTGTACATGGCTGGCGCCTTAGCCCGTTGAGCCACACCACCGAGCCAAGAGAATATGGTATTTTTGTCTTAGATATTTTTGTTCCTCATAAATTGTATGATTGCTTCTCAAATCTCTTCTGCTTCATCCCACTTCGTGGCATTGCCCCCTAAATGCCATTTGAAGAGTTGTCCATGTGTGAAAGTGTTGGGTAGGGGTATTCCTGGCACTGGAAATTACGTCATGGCTAAGGAAAGTTATATTGAATAGGAGGCCAGCTAAACAACAGCAACAAAAAATAGCCGGGTGTTGTGGCAGGCGCCCGTAGTCCCAGCTACTTGGGAGGCTGAGGCAAGAGAATTACTTAAGCCGAGGAGTTGGAGGTTGCTGTGAGCTGTAACGCCACAGCGCTCTACTGAGGGCAACATAGTGAGACTGTCTCAAAATAAAAATAAAAATAAAAATAAAAAAGGAAAGACCATCTTTTCTCCATCGCGGTGTGATACCACATTTTCTCATGTATCACATTTCCATAAAGTGTGAAAAACTAAGGAAATGCCGTAAGCGTCAGGCTAGTGGTTGCCTCAGGAATGTATTTGGTAAGGGAATGACACCGTTCTTTTTGCTCTAATGATGACATGTCTGTTCACTGTTCTATAATTATACCCCAAGTGAGTGGAATAGAGATAGACAACACACTGAGTCCAAATTAAGCAAGTGTTCTTTATTGATGGTCGGGGAGAGCAGCGAGCGCCTTAAAGTCTCCACCCCTAGAAGCAAGGGTGGAAAACTTTTAAAGGTACTTGTGTTAAGGGGGAGTCCTTGACGCATTTGTAAGCGCCAACACCTGGTAAGGGGAGTGTTTTATAAGGGGAGCCTGGAGTTTGCAATTATTACTATTATTATTATTAAATTCTTTCATCTGAGCTTCCTGTCTTAAAGGGTGAGCGTTGAAAGCCTTAGCAAGATGGAGTTAGGGAATAACAATCATACTTGTTTTATAGTTGAGAATATAGTTGTGTTACATTTCCCAATAAAAGTTACTTAAAAGTAAGCAAGCAGAAAAAAAGTATATTGATGACGAGGGCGCCAGCATCTTTGACAAGTGTGCTCGAGGTTGTTCTCTCAGCTGATAAAGTTGGTGCGAGGTGCTGAGAAGCGGACGGAGAATCCACCCTTAGCCGGCAGAGGCCAGGTGCACGGGGAAAGCCACCTGCCCAGATTTTCTCGGAAGGGCCCGGAAGTAGCCGGGAGAGTCGGCCAGAGGGGGGATTTATAGGTGAAGAAATAGCGTAGCTCCGCCTAGAATTAAACAACGGTGCAGACCGCGGCGCCCGACAGCCCAGCTATAAGCTGCCCCAAGGTCCTCTTGCCATTGCAGGACCGGATTCTGCCCCGCAGCTCGGTCCGAGCCACAGCCTCGCGAGAACAGGCGTCGCCGCGGAGGCCTCCTTGGGTAACCGCCGGGCAACTTTTAGTTGTGGGCTGAGAGTCCGCTGTGGCTCCGCGCTCTGCTCAGCTTCCTCGGAGTGGTCGGGAGAAGTGTCTGGGAACAGCTCCGAGGCAGCGGAGGAATTAGGTGGGGAGCGGGGCTGGGAGGTGTGTCTGAGGCTAAGGGAAGGCCAGCAAAGGGGCGGCGGCCTGCGTTCCGTCCGCGGGGTGGCTGTGGGAGCGGCTCCTGGAAAGAGGTTCGTTTCGTCTCTCTCTCTTTTTTTTTTTTTTTTTGTAGAGACAGAGTCTCACTTTATCGCCCTGGGTAGAGTGCCATGGCGTCACACTGCTCACAGCAACCTCCAGCTCTTGGGCCTGAGCGATTCTCTTGCCTCAGCCTCCCGAGTAGCTGGGACTACAGGCGCCCGCCACAGCGCCCGGCTATTTTTTTATTTTGCAGTTCGGCCGAGGCCGGGCTTGAACCCGCCACCTTCGGTATATGGGGCCGGCGCCCTACTCGCTGAGCCAAAGGAGCCGCCCCGTTTCGTCTCTCTCGAAGACCAGGTTCCCGTTCTGGACCTTGGCCCTCGGAAGACCCTGCGGTTGGTTAGGACCAGCGAGCTTTTGTTCTCATTCCTGGCTCCTCCAGGACATTGTAGGAAGTGCTCAGTAGGGCATGCACGGCACTCCAGGGAGAAGGTGATTTGGGTCTACAGGGCAGGTCCCCGCACAAGTCCAGCCAACACCGAACAAATCAGGATGTTGAGAGTGAAGGCTCGGGTAGCGCTGTAGGCAGCAGGACCACAAAGAGTGAAGCCTCTGACCTGAGGTCTCCTGGCCTAGCTTCTAGGCCTGAGGATGGAGCTGGAAAAGGGGATCAGTATCGATCTCCTGGGGACCTTGGCTATTTTTGACTCTTTTACTTGCAGGGAACAGGGATTGGATCAAGAAACTGTATCCAATGAAGAAATCATGGCAAGTTTACCCCAGGAGAGAGGCAAGTGTTAGGATCTGAGGCAGGCAACAATCTGAACAGTGTGGATCAAAGAGGAGAAAACACCACAAAAGGGAATGGTCAGGTAAGAAAGAACTGATACCCCTGGTTCGACCATAGCAAAGACCTAAGTTGCTAATCTAGGTTTTTTTGATGCAGACTTGGTCTTTCAGAGCTGCTTTCTCTGCCCCCTAGCCTTGTCATTTCAGCATTCTGGCCTTCCCTGTGAGGAGGAAGATCAACTGAGTCCCAGATGAGTAGGAGTTTCCACTCTCTCTGTCTCATCTCTTTCATAGGTGGGAGGAGTCCTACATTTACTGAGCGCTATTATGTGTACTGTGTTTATCACTCAAAGTTTGGTATCTGAGTAGGGTTAGAAGGAATACCCTCATTTTAAGATGTGTCAGTAGCTACAGGAAAACTAAAACCTTGTCCAAGATTACTCAAATGGCAAGGGGCAGGATCAGGTTCAGAATCCAGATATGTAGGACTCCCCCAGAATCTTGACACTATGCTGGTGCTTCCCAAACATCTCATTCATTTACCATCTAACAATTTTTGCCATACCTATGTACTACCCATATGGTTATTCTCATAATTTTTTTTTTTTTTTGCAGTTTTTGGCCAGGGCTGGGTTTGAACCTACCACCTCCGGCATATGGGGCTGGTGCCCTACTCATTGAGCCACAGGCGCTGCCTTATTTTCATAATTTTTTTACTTTTTTTAAAAAATCAAACTTATCCTAAGAATTATCTATGAAATTAGACATTTCATGGATATTCCAATAGTTTTATAGTTATTCTAAAGTGTATCTAATAATGTTGGTCCATGTACCATGTAAAATTATCTCTTGTCTTGAAGACAAACTACATTGTGGGATACAATGCGCTACCTTATACTCTCCCTGGATTTTTTTTTTCTGCATAGGAAAGTCCCAACCACACATCTGATTGTAAATTGTCTATCCCTAGTATATTGTTTTCTTTTAGATGAATAATTCCAAAGAGAATGTCCCCTCTGATTCTTCTCCTTAGAAGTTTTTCACTTACTTGTTTAGGAGTAACCTGGCCTCAATTTTGTGTGTAAAACAAATAAAAGGTATGTACCTTTCAGGAACTTACTTTCTCATTCATGTTAATGAATACACATGAAATAGTCTAAATCAGTGCTATTCAGTAGAACTTTCTGTAATCAGCAAAATGTTCTATATATGTGCCTTATACTGTACCCACTCTATTAGCTACTGGACACTTAAAATATGGCTAGTGCAACTGAGAAAATGAATTTTAAATTTTATTTTAATCAAATTTAGATAGCCACATATGGCTGGTGGCTACATATTGGACAGCTAGGTCTAGATATTTGAAATAAAATATTTTTAAGGTTAATTCATTTGACCTTAGTGCCCCTCTTCCTCCTCACAAAAACCCCGGAGCACACATTTTGGTGGAGGATAAAGAGTCTCTCAAATTTTCAGGTACTTTATAATAAAGTGCAAATAAAATTACTAATTTTGAAATTATCATTTAAAGCATATTTACAATTTAAGACAGCTTGTGCAGATGTGTGGCTTCTGTGTGGTTTTTTTTGTTTTTTTTTGTTTTTTTGAGACACAATCTCACTATGTCACCCTCAGTTGAGTGCTATGGTGTCACAGCTCACAGCAACCTCAAACTTTTAGGCCCTAGCGATTCTCTTGCCTCAGCCTCCTAACTAGCTGGGACTATAGGCGCCAGCCACAACATCTGGCTATGTTTTTGTTGTTGTTGTCTTTGTTGTTTGGCAGGTCAGGGCTGGGATCAAACCTGCCAGCTCTGGTGTATGTGGCTGGTACCCTAGTCTCCGAGCTACAGGCTCCAAGCTGGCTTCTGTGTTTTAATATGTTTTGCCCTTATGACCAACATTTAAAGTTTTTTAAAATATGTTACACAGCAATAACTTACTCTATAAGCGAAAGTCTTAGCTCTGTAGTTTTTTTTTTTTTTTGCAGTTTTTGGCTGGGCTAGGTTTGAATGTGCCACCTCTGGTATATGGGGCCAGCGCACTACTTGTTTGAGCCACAGGTACCACCCAATACTGTATTTTTTTGTTCGTTGCAAGCAAGTTTTTTTCTGGCTATCTGTTTTCTTTTATTAGTGACATGTAGACTATTTAAAAATTGGTTAAGCACAACCATAACATTAAAGACATTTTTCAGGGCTTCATTTCTTAAGATTTGACAATGGATTTTGTGCATTTACTGTATTCACTGATAATTAGAATAGCAAGAAAGAGACACTTGGTTCATAGTTACCTCTATCAGCTTAGATTCTGTGTTAATTTATTTATTTTTCTGGCACTTAACATTGAATACTAGTTGCGTGGTCATACCTTCTCTCTACGCAAGCTTAGATATGTGAGGCTTGGAGGAAGGCTTAAAAAGAATACCTTCACAAGATAATTTGCCTAGTTTCTTAAGAGACAAAACAATCAAACATAATCTGTGGTCTTTTTTCCCAGTTTAAAGAAAAAGAGAAAGCTACCCAGGACTTTTTAAAGATAGGTGGGGTAATTTGAATATGGACTGGAGTAGTAGGGAATTATTAATTTTGTTAAATGGGATAACAATGTAATTATAGTTATAGCACCAGCCACGAACACCAAAGGTGGCGGGCCAGCTAAACAACACCTAAACAACTGCAACAAAAAATAGCCGGGCCTTGTGGGAGGTTCCTGCAGTCCCAGGTACTTGGGAGGCTGAGGCAAGAGAATTGCTCAACTCAGAGTTTGACATTGCTGTGAGCTGTAATGCCATGGCACTCTACTGAGGGCAACATACTGAGACTGTCTCAAAAAAAAAAAAAAGTAATTATGAAGGAAAATGTCATTTGGAAATGTGTGCTGAAACATTTAGATTTGAAATGTTATAATAGCTGTAATTTACTCTAAAATAGTTAGACCAGAAAAAAAGAAATGTATACAGATGAGGGAAATAAATGAAATTATTGATAATTGTTTATTTCCATGGTGTGTATGGCTGTTCATTGTTCTATTTGTTCAACTTTTATGCATATTTGAAATTTTTTCTCATATTTGAAAATTTTTATAGTAAAATGTTAAAGTGGGCGGCACTTGTGGCTCAAAGGAGTAGGGCATCAACCTCATATACCGGAAGTGGTGGGTTCAAACCCGGCCCCGGCCAAAAACTGCAAAAAAAAAAAAAAAAGTTAAAAGTAAAAAAGTATAGCACCCATCCCATGGTAGTGAGACACCAGATGTAAACACTTGGCTCAGTGCCTAGAATACAATAACTGCACAATAATATTCACTATTTATAACAATAAATTTGGGTTTTTAAAAAGTGCTTATAGACAAACATTTTCCATTATAAGCTAATTTCTTGTGGAGAGAGAAAATAAGCCTAATGGAAAACAGCAATTTAGTGTAAATACCAATTTCTGTGTTAAAAAGATAATTTATAGACTCAGCGCCGGTGGCTCAAACAGCTAAGGCGCTGGCCCATATACCTGAGCTGGCAGGTTCGAATCCAGCCCGGGCCCGCCAAACAATAATGATGGCCTCATCCAAAAAAAAAAAAAAAAAAAATGGCCGGGCATTGTGGGAGGCGCCTGTAGTCCCAGCTACTTGAGAGGCGGAGGCAAGAGACTCACTTAAGCCCAGGAATTGGAGGTTGCTGTGAGCTGTGATGCCACAGCACTCTACCCAGGGTGACAGCTTGAGGCTCTGTCTCAAAAAATAAATTTAATTAAAAATAAAATAGAAAAATTAGCTGGGTGTGGTGGTGCATGCTTGTAGTCCCAGCTACTGGGGAGACTGAAGCAGAAGGATTGCTTGAGCTCAGGAGTTTGAGGTTGCAGTCAACTGTGATCATGCCACCGCAGTCTAGCCATGGCAATAGAGCAATATCCTGTCTCAAAAAAAAAAAGTTGTCATAGAGCTGATTTTTTTCTTAAGGTATAGTCCATATTTGAGATTTACTTTCCTGGTCAAGGACTTCATATCAAAGAAATCATAGAAGTGGCCTGTGATAAACTGTAAAACATTGTACATTTACATAAGAAGTTACACTTACTTAGAATAATGAAACAATGAAGTCAGTAAAATTTTGAAGCAGAAAAGGCAAACCTCAAATCTTTTAAATGTGAAGAAATTGAGGCCAAGCAAAGTGATTAGTTAAAATCACACACTATATGTTAGTGCAGATCCATGAATAAAACTATTTTTCCATTTAAAAAATTCTGTCAGGCAGGCATATGGATGATACAGGGAGCCCTATTGTAAAGTGTACATGTACTGCAACTCTGTGGCCTATTGGTCATAATTAAATTGGTGTCTTTAAAGATCATTATTAATTTATCATTTTTTTTTAATCTCATTGGAATTTAAGTGCTTTTGAGTAGTTTCTTATTTGGACAGTGTTTCGTTAACCTGTTATGCAGGGCCCTCCTTGCCCAATCCAGAGCTGTACCATGGCAGAGACTAGGGAAGAGGAGACAGTATCTGCAGAAGCCTCAGGCTTCTCTGACTTGAGTGACGCAGAAGTTTTGGACTTTCGGGACCTAGATGATGCCCAAGAGTCCACTGCTTCACTAAGCAAGCCTGACCCTTCTTCTGAACCTCCCGGGAAGGATGATAAGCCCATAAGCTCACAAAACTGGAAAAGAGGATTGGATATCTCATCACCCATGGAGAGATTCCACCTAAAATATTTATATGTCACTGATTTGTCTGCTCAGAACTGGTGTGAACTGCAAACAGAGTATGGGAAGGAGCATCCTCGTTTTTTGGAAAATAAGGAAACTGTTTTGGAGTTTGGTGCTAACCTCCGCCTAGCTAGAGAACTAAAACTTCATGATCTTATGACCTTCCCCATTACCACTAAAGAAGATACTTGGGCAATTAAGTTTCTGAACGTACTATCAATGATTCCTACCCTGCAGTCAGGAGGGCACATCAGAGACTTTCCAGTGTTTGGGGAAGTGGAGGGCGTGCTTCTTGTTGGAGTGATTGATGAGCTGCACTATACAGCAAAAGGGGAACTGGAACTGGTTGAACTCAAGACATGCAGACACCCTGTACTCCCTCTAGAAGCTCAGAAAAAGAGAGACTATTTTCAAGTCAGCCTATACAAATGTATCTTTGATGCCATGGTACAAGGGAAAGTAACCCCTGTTAGCCTAATCCACCACACAAAATTGTGTCCAGAAAATGCACTGGACCCTTCAGTGCTGAAGTATGCCCAGCTGGAAGGCTTCTCTGTGAAGTCTTTGGGTGACCTTATGGAACTGGTCTTCTTGTCTCTAACACAGTCAGGTCTCCCAGTTGTTAATATCCTGAAGGTTGAGTATATCCATGAAGAGACTGCCACTCTGCTGGGTACAGAGAAGGTAGCCTTTGATGAGAAGGAGGTGAGAGGCAAGGCGCAGCATTACATGGCTTATTGGATGGGACACCGAGATCCTCAAGGGGTTGATGTGGAGGAGGCTTGGAAGTGCTGGACATGCAAATTTGCAGACATTTGTGAGTGGAGGAAGGGTAGTGAAAAGCTCAACTCCATGCTGAAGTCTCAAGTCAAAAAACTCAAATGAATATAAGGTATGCTTTCAGAAATGTTGATTGTTCCTGTTCCTGATACACCTAAGTAAAAGAGGACCAGTCTCTGAGCTTGGCTTTTATAGAGTGTTTTTATAATATCTGATTTTTTTTTTTTTTTAAATTTCCACAACCTCTAACCATATTCATGTCCAGGACCAAGGCTCTAGGATGAGTGAGAAATCTACCATGGAGCTTTGTAATGGATTGCCAAGAAGATAGATGCTTATGATGAGCAGAGCAAAGGCTTTCTTTTGCAAACATTGCTTTCCTAAGAAAATTCTTCAGTTTCTGATTTCTTCTCTATTTTTCCTCAATCGAGGATTTCTATATTTTACATAATAAAATGAAACTCTGCCCAGTGTAGTTGAATTGATGTTTTTATCATAATCTCAATCCCTCAAGGATGACCTCTTTACACAGTTGTGTGTGTGTGTGTTATTCTCAGCCTTCAAATACATATGTAAACATATTTTCTTTTTTTAGACAGTGTCACTACGTCGCCCTCAGTAGAGTGCTGTGGCTCAAGTGATTCTCTTATCTCAGCCTCCCAAGTAGGTGGGATTACAGGTGCCTGCCACAATGCCTGGCTATTTTTGGTTGCAGTTAATGTCGTTTAGTAGGCCTGGGCTGAGTTCGAACCCATCAACCCTGGTGTATGTGGCGGGTGCTCTAGCCCCTGAGCCAAGGGTGCCAAGCTGAAAAAGATGTTTTCTTAAGATCAGTAAAAGTGTAAAGGGTGGCACCTGTGGCTCAGTGGGTAGGGTGCTGACCCTATACTGAGGGTGGCAGATTTGAACCCGGCCCCGGCCAAACTGCAACTCAAAATAGCTGGGCGTTGTAGTGGTGGCTGTAGTCCCAGCTACTCGGCACTCTACGGAGAGTAACAAAGTGAAACTGTCTCTAAAAAAATTAAATAAATTGTAAAGTTCCAAAGAGAAGATGCCCATGATTGGTATCAGGAATGACAGAGGCAATGTTATTACTGCAGGTATTTTGAAAATAAGGGATAATTCTGAACAACTATATGACAATAAATTCCACAGCTTAGATGAAACAGGGAAATTTCTTGAATGATACAAACTACTAAACCTCTCAAGAAGAAACTTAAATACTGAATACTTACATTCAATTAAAAAAAAAAACTATTCAGTGTAAGGCTTTCCCACAAAGAAATCTTCAGATCCAGATGACTTCAGTCCTCTGGAAGAAGGATGCAAAAATTTTAAATGACATTTTAGAAAATAGACTCCAACAATATATAAAAAGGACAGTACATCATGACCAAGTGCAATTTATCCCAGGAACACAAGATTGGCTTAACATTTATCAATCAAGTCAGTGCAATTCACTGTATTATCATACCAAAAAGAAAATCCACATGATAATCTCAATAAATGCAAAAAATGCACTAATTTTTCTTTTTATTAAATCATAACTGTGTACATTGGTGCATTTATGGGGTTCAATGTACTGATTTGATATACAATGTGAAATGCTTATGTTGAACTGATTAACACATCCATCACAGTTAAACTCTTTTTGCAGTTTTTGGCTGGGGCTGGGATTGGACCCACCCCTCTGGGATATGGGGTGGGCACCCTACTCCTTTGAGCCACAGGTGCCACCCAGTTATACTCTTTTAATAGTTTTAACTTGTACCATTGCATCACGCATGTTAGGTGAGGTCCCCCCAAATATCCCCTCTCCTCCCACCTCCCCCCTGCTTTCCCTTCTCCCTTCTGGACTATAGTTGAGATTTACAATTTGTATGAATGTGTAGGTGATTGTTTATTGATTTCATGGTAGTATTGAGTACATTGGATCCTTTTTTTCCCATTCTTGAGATACTTTACTAAGAAGAATATGTTCGAGCTCCATCTAGGTAAACATAAAAGATGTGAAGTCTCCATCTTTTTTATGGCTGCATAGTATTCCATGGTGTATATATACCACAATTTGTTAATCCATTCATGGGTTGATGGACACTTGGGCTGTTTCCATGTGTTGACAATTATGAATTGGGCTGCTATAAACCTTCTGGTGCAAATGTCTTTGTTGTAAAATTATTTTTGATCATCTGGATATATACCTAGTAGAGGATCGAACAGTAAATCTGTTCCTTTTTTTTGTAGAGACAGAGTCTTACTTTATCACCCTCTGTAGAGTGCCATGGCGTCACACAGCTCACAACAACCTCCAACTCCTGGGTTTAGGTGATTCTCTTGCCTCAGCCTCCCGAGTAGCTGGGACTACAGGCACCCGCCACAATGCCCATCTATTTTTTTGTTTTGCAGTTCGGCCGAGGCTGGGTTTGAACCCACCACCTTCGGCATATCGGGCCGGCACCCTACTTGCTGAGCCACAGGCACTGCCCCTGTTTAGTTCCCCCCCTTTTTTTTTTCTTGAGACAGTTTCACTTGATTGCCCTCAGTAGAGTGCTATGGCATCACAGCTCACAACAACCTTCAACTCCTGGGCTTAGGTGAGTCTCTTGCCTCAGCCTCCCGAGTAGTTGGGACTACAGACCGCTACAATGCCCGGCAATTTTTTGTTGCAGTTTGGCCGGGGCCGGGTTTGAACTCGCCACCCTCACTCTATGCGGCCAGCGCCCTACCCACTGAGCCACAGGCACCGCCCATATGTTTAGTTCCTTGATTATTCTTCAAACTTTTTTCCAGAAAGGTCTATTAGCTTTCATTCCCACCAGTACCACTCATTTTTTTGAGATAGGATCTCACTCTGTCATGGAGGCTAGAGTGCCATGGTGCAATCAGTGTTCTCTGCATCCTTGAACTCCTGGGCTCAATCTTTCTGACTTAGACACCTGGTACTTAGATAGCTTGTACTAGAAGTGGGCACAACCATCTTCACACCATCCATTTTTTTTGTATTTATTTTTATTTTTATTTTTTTGCAGTTTTTGGCCGGGGCTGGGTTTGAACCTGCCACCTCCGGCATATGGGGCCAGTGCAGTACTCCTTTGAGCCACAGGCGCCACCTTTATTTTTATTTTTTAATTTATTGTTGGAGATTCATTGAAGGTACAAGAAACCAGGTTATACTGATTGCATTTGTTAGGTAAAGACCCTCTTACAATTGTGCCTTGCCCCCAACACTATCTTTTTTTTTTTTGGCCGGGGCTGGGTTTGAACCTGCCACCTCCAGCATATGGGGCCAGCACCCTACTCCTTTGAGCCACAAGCGCCACCCACACCATCCATTTTTTATAAAAAATATTGGCACTAGGCACAGTGACTCATGCCTGTAATCCCGGGTTTTAGGATGATATAATCAAAATACTGAAAAGGAAATAACTCCCAGCCAAATATATTATACCCTGAAAACCTATCCTTCAGTCATGGCAGAGAAATAAAAGTTTTCCTAAACAAGCATACCTAAAGGAATTTGTCTTACAAGAAATATATCTGGAAGAGAGAAGATGGTAATCATCATTATGAAAGCAAGCAAAACTATAAACCTTACTATATAGCTATTGTGCAAAGGAGAAAAAGAAAGCAAACTGTAATTACCAACAACTACTCAAATGCAAAAATAATAAAAAAGGAGGGAACAAATTATATACAAAACAAATAGAAAATATTAAATAAAATGACAAGAATACATCTTCACCTATCAATAATAACTTTTTCTTTCATTGGAGACAGTATCACTCTGTTGCCCAGGGTAGAGTGCTGTGGCATCATAGCTCACAGCAACCTTGAGCTCCTGGGCTTGAGCAATCCTCTTGCCTCAGCCTTTTAAGTAGCTGAGACTATAGGCCTGCACCACCACACCTGACTAGTTTTTCTTTTCTTTTCTTTTTTGCAGTTTTTGGCTGGGCTAGGTTTGAACCCACCACCTCTGGCATATGGGGCCAGCACCCTACTCCTTTGAGCAATAGGCGCCACTTAGTTTTTCTATTTTTAATAGAGACAGGGGTCTTGCTCTTGCTCAGCCTGGTCTGGAACACCCAAGCTCAAGCAATCCACCTGTGTTGGCCTCCCAGAGTGCTAGGATTAAAAGTGTGATAGGCCACTGCACTTGGCCTATCAATAATATAATGTAAATGGAGCAAATTCCCCCACTTAAAAGAGATATACACTATTTGGATTTTTACAAAGTTCAAACTGTATGCTGTCTACAAGAAACTGACCTCACCTATAAAGAGAAACATAGATTAAAACTGAATAAATGGACAAAGATATTCCACACAGATGGAAACCAAAAGCAAGCAGGAATAGCTATTCTTATATCAGACAAAATAGACTTCAAGTCAAAAGCTGTGTAAAGACACAAAAAAGGACAATAATAAGGGGATTAATTCAGCAAGAGAATAAATAGTGGGTTTAACAGCACAGCACCCAGATACATAAGCAAATATTATATTATTAGACCTAAAAGAGATGGATCCCAAATGCAATAGTAGTTGGAGACTTCTAATACCCCTTTCTCAGCATTGGACAGATCACCTAGACAGAAAATTAACAAATATTTGATTTTATGGCTCAGTCAAGCAGCTAAGGCGCCAGCCACATACACCTGAGCTGGTGGGTTCGAATTCAGCCCAGGCCTGCTAAACAACAATGACGGCTGCAACCAAAAAACAGCCAGGTGTTGTGGCAGGCGCCTGTAGTCCCAGCTACTTGGGAGGCGGAGGCAGGAGAATGACTTGAGCACAGGAGTTGAAAGTTGCTGTGAGCTATGATGCAATAGCACTCTACCTAGCGGGACAGCTTGAGTCTCTGTCTCAAAAAAAAGAAAAGAAATATTTGATTTTAACTTCATCATAGACCAAATGGCTCTAACAGACATTTACAGAACACTTCTTCACCCAACAGCTGCAGAATAAACATTGTTTTCATCAGCGCATGGAACATTGTCCAAGACTGAGTATATGTTAGTACACAAAGCAAGTCTCAAAAATTCTTTGAAAATCTAAATCAGGCCAGGTGTGGAAGCTCAACATCTGTAATCCCAACACTTTGAGAGACCAAGGCAGGAGATCCACCTGAGCCCAGGAGTTCAAGACTATTCTGAGCAACATAGCAAGGTGTTGTTTTTACAAAAAAACCCCAACAAAATTAGCTTGGTGTGGTCATGCATGCCTGTAGTTTCACTTACTTAGGAGGCTGAGGCAGGAGGATCACTTGAGCCTAAGAGTTTGAGGCTGCACTAAGCTATGATTACACCACTACACTCCAGGCTAGGTGACAGAGTGAGGCATCAATAAGTAAATAAATAGAGGCTCGGTGCCTGTGGCTCAACGGGCTAAGGTACCAGCCCGTACACCTGAGCTGGCGGGTTCAAATCCAGCCTGGGCCCGCCAAGTAACAATGATGGCTGCAACCAAAAAAATGGCCGGGTGTTGTGGCGGGCACCTGTAGTCCCAGCTACTTGGGAGGCAGAGACAGAAGACTCTCTTGAGCCCAGAAATTGGAGGTTGCTGTGTGCTGTGATGCCACGGCACACTATCCAGGGTGACAGCTTGAGGCTCTGTCTCAAAAAAAAAAAAAAAAGTAAATAAATAGAAATTATATTATTTATCTTAAAGGGGACCATTCAAACAACATGTTCCTGAACAACCAATGAGTGAAAGAAGAAATTAAGAATGAAATATCTGGCTCGGTGCCTGTGGCTCAACGGGCTAAGGCGCCAGCCACATACACCTGAGCTGGCAGGTTCGAATCTAGCCCGGGCCCGCCAAACAACAATGACGGCTGCAACCAAAAAAAATGGCCAGGCGTTGTGGCGGGCGCCTGTAGTCCCAGCTACTTGGGAGGCGGAGGCAGGAGACTCGCTTGAGCCCAGGAATTGGAGGTTGCTGTGAGCTGTGA